>APFE031612493.1:0-21502 GCA_000404065.3 Pinus taeda
ATGGTTTCGTTTCTGGAGTCAAAGATGGTTGACTTGTTAGTCTCCACGAATGACGGGGTTTTGATTGAATTTCTTCCACTATTTCGGCTTACTTGATCAACTCAAAATAAAAAAGGGGAAAATGTTATTCCGAATTAAATGAATTTTATGACGCTTTGACACAACTTGATTTTTCAATTTTTAAGGGTCAAGAAAAAGCTAAAGATGACTCTAGTCGCCTTCGATTTTTAATGAGCTTGAAGTGACAAGTGCTCAAATGGACCTTTTTTTTTAAGGAGTCTGAAAAGGAACGAAAGTAACTACTCTGGAAATCTAGATAGAGGGATTACCAAACCAATTGCAAAACTACAGAATACTTTTTATGTACAACAGTCAATCTTCCCAAATGCTGTGTTCAGTGCATTGCAATCGATAGGGTGGAAGACACGGCTTCCTAAGGATAAAGGATATAGCCTATTGTGGTCTCTCTATATATACTTGATGGTACATGGGAGCACAAGTCCGTACTGGCACTTATCGTATAAAAGTGGAGGAATCACCCAACCTACGATGAAAATGATAGTTACCAGGCTTTATGATGCCAGAATACATCTCTATCCTAGACTTCTAAATGTTGTCCGTTAGGTTCCAAAGCATTTTTATGTTTATTGAGGTTTATTTTACAGATGATCTTTCTTAAGAAGTTTTCCTTTAAGGTTCACCACGTGATGTAGATATAAAATTCCTAAATATGCAATCTAAGATGATAAACAATCGTTTACTTTCTTTTTTGCAATGAAAATCCTAGCTACTAAGGAAAGAGAAGTAAAATTCTTTCAACATAGAGCAGAGAGCACACACTAGAATGCATTGTCCTAAATCAATTTCCGCATGCAGCCTAAATGCAAATGCAGATGCATGTATTTTTTTTTAGTTTCCTTAATGTGCGAATGGAAAAAAGAAAACTAAGTACAGATCTAAACTATCTTTCCTCAAAGTGACACTTTAGCAATTTCTTTTCAAAAACTGAAAGGAAGATTTAGACGACACTTTCAATTTCGACTTGAAAAATACTTTCGACACTTCAAAGAATTGATTATTCAAATCAAATACAATAGCAAAAGTGTAATCAACTATCTAAAAGAGGAAGACTTTATGCCACTCTTTTCTTTTACCGAAAACGACACTTGCGACACTTTCAAATCAAAAGACAACAACTCGATTAAGCTACTTTTTGCAAAGGAGGACTGTAAATGATAAAAAATAAATAAAAGGACATTCACAATTCCTTATCAATGGAGACCAAATAATGCAAAGGAAGAAAGTTTCAAAAGTGATATACTGATCATAGGTAGCAAAACTGCTGAATAAAGCTGAAGAAAATGAAGAAAAAACCAAAATCTAGAGGCAGAAACAGTCTCACTCAATCATTGCACCTGTAACACAAGGAAATAGGGATGCATCTCACCTACAACACATGGGAGGTGCGATGCATCTAGGTTGCCAATGAGAGACAGTGTGATGGTCTAGGGATGAGTCTGAGCTTGGTTTTTACTCATAGTTTGCAGCTAAGTTCAGGGATTTAAGCTGAGCTAATGATAGACAATAAACACAAAGTATAGGGGCTGATCTAATGAGGTTATTTGAGCTACCACCAGGGCACTTAGGATGTTTGCAAGTTAGATGTTCAGTTCATAAACTAACACGGAGATTGACTAAAGCAACATTGATCTACTTTGCAGTTGCATAGCAAAAGTACTTCGAAGGCTAACTAGCTTACCTTCAAGCTCCGTCTGTAGTTTATAAAGAAAACAACAGTAACTAACAATCAAACTATTCGCTCCCCAGCGGCGTCACCATTTTGTTAGCGGGAAAACTAGGTCCATTTAGAGCTGCTAGTCCCATTAAGATGGGTAGCTATCTTAGAAACAAACAAACTAAAGTTACTTGTGTTTTCCTTTATGAGAGATAGATGAGAGAGAAGTAGAGAGTACCAACCTCAGTCTTTTGCTTGGCTCCTTTTTTGTTTCCTCCCCCCTTTGACAGAGCTTCGCCACTCTTTCCTCACTTGTCTCACTTCAAAGAACACCTATAGAGTCAAAGCAGCATAATACCATAAAAGCATAGAGATTTATAACCATAAACAATATAGGATCATATGTATATTAACCATACAAATGCATACACCAATACAAGATTCAGAAATATACAAGCATATGAAGGAAAACTCAAATAACTTTATTGATAGAAGTAGTAGAAGAGAGGATTACAACCAAGCTGTCTAATCTGGCACCATATTCCCAGCATGAAAGCCCTCTTCACCTCATGAAAAGCTAGATCACCCAACAATACAATGTTTCACAGAGAAACCAACAACACTTCCTTACAAATACAAAATTCCAGCCTCTGGATCTCTAGGATGAGGGATCCATATATAGATATTTGTAGGTGGGTGAGTCTGCTTCTGGGATTTTTATTAGTGTCATTTCTCTGATAGTTCTTGGTTCTACTTGGAGACTTCATGATCTCTTACTCATCCCTGTGCGAATTCAGAGAGGCAAGTGTCAAATGAGCAGTTTCTAGAAGATTCTCTGGGTTTCCACCTAGCAAACTGCCTCTTCCATTTGTTTGCTCTTGCTCATCGCACCCTACAAAAGGGATTTTCAATATGCATCGTACCCTCTATGAGTAACAGGTGAGATGCATCGCACCCTCAGCATGGAGCAATCTGTATGGTCCAATTTTGACCCGTTTTGAGCAGTTTTTCAGGGAGAACTTCTGGGAAATGATGTAATCAACTAACCTTGTTCCTTTATGGTATGAAACAACACTTTTAGGGGTTTATAAGCCCTTGGTTTATGGACAGATGTGATTGGGGTTGCAGTGCCTAAATATGTCTATAACATTCATGGAAAGAGAAAACAAAACCACGGATTGGAAACAACACATGGTTTGTACAAATTTAATTATAAATTTCATTTAAAATATTTTTAAATATTATTCAAATATATATATTATTATATATTTTCCAAAATATGTTGTGAAACTAATGGATGATAAAATAGCAGTGCAGTCACAGGATCAACCATCAGTGAGGGAAGTCTCAAATTATCAAGTCAGAGGATCATGAAGTAGTTGAGTGAATTACTAAGAAAAAGAGAGATACATCTACATCTTCTAATTCATCTACCAGCACAACCACAAATTTGGGTCCACATCCTACCTTCTCCCACTTCCACAACAACAACATTTGCATAGCACATTCCACCAGAACTATTAATCTACAACAGTTAGAGCTTTTTGTTCATCTATAGTCTAAAAATGTCTTGTTTGTTAGAGACAACATTTATTGTAAATAATTTGTAGATTTTGTATAAATACTTCTACTTTTGACATATTGGAGGCGTATTGTTTAAGATCATAAATATTAGTGAGTTGTTGGAGCATTGTAAGTTTTTTTTAAGCACTTGAGCATCAATGCTAAGTAGACCATTGATAGGATTCTTGTGGCTTAAATATTGGTGATTTTTTTCTTATGTTAAACTGTTTCACAGTCATCTCTTCATTGTATTCATCTAAATTCCAATTGCAAAACAAAAAATGTGATGAATAGGATTTAGTTTTGAGTACCTTATTCTGGCTACTTTTGCAATCTGTATGTTTTCTACTGAAGGGCACAGTAAAGAATTCTTGATTGCTCTTTAGTTCTGCCTATTTGACTGAATGCCACACTAAAGAATTCTTAATTTCTCTTTAGTTCTACTGAAGGTTTTCAATGTTTTTCCATCATCCACTTATTATTTTGAAATATCCAGTAAATATTCCTAACTTGCCCCGAGTTTACTCTCTGAAAAATTAATGCAACCATCTAATTTAACTTTTGACTCCATTTCCCAATAGATTCTAATTAAATTGAATACAATCAGTCTTCCAAAACCCAAATCAAAACACAAAACCCAAGTACAATCATAACTAGCCTAAGATTTTCAAGCAACAAAGTTAAATTTTACAGAGAGAGCTCTCTCTAGGAGTGGAAGTTCTAGATTCCCATCCCAAAGTTGGTTTCATGTCACATTCTTGTTATTTGTCCTAAAGCCTTCAAATTACAGGGTGATAACATAGTGTCAACCATACTGGGGAACAAAACATTTTATCTTCCTCAGAAAAGTGCATCAAAGTTTAGATTTGATTGTTGATGGTAAACAACAATTAGACACCAAAAGGTTGTACCTTTGACCAGGTGACTCCATTGTTCAAGATTCATAGCTTCAAAGTGCAAAGCGATTCCATAAACAAAGAATCCATATTCCAAAGCATTGATGGTGATACAAGATGACAAGGTTTGTGGAAAACCTTTCATTTCATGAAAATTTCAATGAATTCAGGGAAGGGTTATCAGAATTTCAGCTGGATGAAATTTATTTAAGAGTTGTGTTTCTTATTTTCGAATCAAGAAAATTTTCTCCTGAAGTTAAAATATGTGTTCTTGAGTTAGTGGCTGAAAAATATGAAAATGACATTAAACTTTTGCATTCTCAAATTCAGTCATATAATTTCCGAGATCCTAAAGAATTCTTGGAAAATCTTCCTTCTTAAAAGCAAGAAGAAATTGTACTACCCTTTGATTGGTAGATTGAGGATGATTATGCTTTCAAGTACAAGATTGAAGAAGTAGTTTTAGGGTTTAATATTGAGGATACAATTTATCAATTAGTCATTGAAGGCCTAGAAGCAAATATCATACATTACGCTTTTGTTGATCCTATAGCAGATTACATGGAGGTTCTTTTCAGCTCAAGTTTTCAAACATGGTTTCTATATAAGGACCAAATACATTAGCAGTTTCCATTATATATCACATCTTTTATTATGTGGACACATGATCAAATTATACTTCTGATTTTACTAACAACCAGTCAAGCAGTCCATTTATTTCTGCAGCTGCTTGACTGGCTTCATTGGCATTTATGTATTATATAAGTCACCCTGCATTTCAAAAATATAGGGTAGGTAGTAGGGTGAAAATAAGCTCAGGACTTTGAGCCTTTTTTTTTAGTCTGAAATTTAGTTTGCTTCTCAACTTTTATTTCAATGTGTAGTTCAATGTTCAGTATGTAGAGTGGTTTCGATTTCAGTTTGAGAGTTGGTAGAACAGGTTACAGATTTGACAACAACCCAATGGAGAATTGTTATAGACATATTTGGGAACTGCAACCCCAATCATATATGTCCATAATCCAATGGATTATGAGTACCTAAAAATTTTGTTTCATACCCTAAAGGAATAAGGTCAGCTGATTACATCATCTCCCAGAAGTTCTCCATGGAAAATTGCTCAAAACTGGTCAAAACTGGACCATACAGACTGCTCAGTGCTAAGAGTGCGATGCATCTCACCTACTACGTGCAAAAAGTGTGATGCATACTGGAAAACCCTTCTGTAGGGTGCGATGGGTGAGAGTAGACAAATGGTAGAGACAATTTGCAAGGTGGATGATCATGGAATCTTCCAAAAACTTCTCCTGTGACACTTGCCTCTCTGAATTCGCCCAGGGATGAGTAAGACGATCATGAATCCCAAATTGGAACCAAGAATTATAAGAGAAGAGGTTACTAAATCAAATCCCAAACCTAACTCAACCCCCTGCAAACATCTATATAATGATCCCTCTACCCAAAGATCAGAGGCTGGACATCTTGTATTTTGTAAGGAAGGTTGTTGTTCTTGGTGGAACATATTATAAGGTGATGGGTGATCTAAGCTGTTCATGAGTGAAAAGAGCTTTCAACGCTGGGAGGGCATGATGCAGGGCTTAGATCAATGGGTTGTAATCCTCTCTTTCTAACTCTTTCCATTAATAAATTAATCCAAGTTTTCCTCCACATTCACTGTATGTTTGATGATATATGCATTTGTGTGGTCAATATATATCTGGTCCTATATTTTTTATGATTGTAGATCTCTGTACTTCGATAGTATTATGCTGCTTTGACTTTACAGGTGCTCTTTGAAGTGGGGTAAGCAAGGAAGAAGCGGCAAAGATCTGTCAGAGGGGAGAGGAAACAAACAAGGAACCAAGTGAAAGACTAAGGTTGGTACTCTTTGCTTCCTTCCCATCTACTTCTCATAAAGGAAAACGAAAGTAACTTTAGTCTGTTTGTTTCTAAGATAGCTACCCGTCTTAGTGGGACTAGTAGCTCTGAGTGGACACTAGATTTCCCGATAACAAGAATGCACTGATCTATAAACTTAGAGATCCGTGGTTCTTGGAACATATAAGGAGACTGCCATCCCCAAGCTTGAGCCGATGTTAGGGTCCCATAATTATAGGAAATTTGATGATTCAAATATTATTTGTGGCTCTCATGATGAAGCTTTTGGCTTGCTGACTCGCCCCGCTTCCTCTCCATTTTCATCATCCTTTACTCAGCTTCCCGCTTTATCACCCACTTTCCTTGTTAATTCATCTGAGTATTACCCTAGCATAAAACGAATACCTAATTTCAAATCATTAAGAATATATTTGTGTGAGAAAAAGGTTATATATTGTAGAGCTTTTTGTTTTAAAGCCTTGGATTTTATTGAAATTTGCATAGAAAATAATCCCAAAAGCTTAGCTTACACTTCATCTCCATGCGACCTGCATTCACAATACCTAAGCCTAGCACACCTAACACCAAGCACAAGCACAAGTGGGTAGCCTTGGGCTTATTTTGTCAAAACACAATGTAACTATGGGCTTATAAGAACCATCATGAAGAATCTTCCCTTGTGAATATGGGATAAATCCCATAAAGTATATATATATATACAGCTTGAGTGGGCCTAATGGTTAAGAGCACATGTTTCCTCCTAAGAGGTCACAGGTTCAAAACCAGAGGGGGGTAGAGTATGTATGCCTTCGTAGACTTAGCAGTCAAATCGCTGTGCGGAGGTGGGTCCCTTGTCCCACAAACAAGGGGGTCTCAGGGTCCCTTGTCCTACAAACAAGGGGGTATCATACACCAATTTGGTGTCTGGCTTGGCTGTGACCTTAAAAATGGATTTATTATTATTATTATTAAGAATCCCTCCTTTTACTCCTTACTTCACAAAACCCTATTAATATAAAGTTTTGGGCTTTATATTAATTTCTCCCCACAAGCCTATACTACCTCTTTCCCCTGCAAAGTCAACCAATGGCCCACCCAACAGTAAGAATTAAACCCCCTTCATTTTTATTTGCCTCGAGATTTGTAAAAATAAATGAACAGTTAAAATTCCATATTTCGTTCTCAGCTCATCCAACGCTTAACACTTGAAAGGCACAGGAGATTAGTGGTTTTCCTAACCCACCTTTTCGCTATGTGGTAGCCCCACGTTATATCCCATCCTCTAAAAAAATACCACCTACCACTTTAAAGTGGTGTGATAAACAATTAACTGTTTTGGTTTTGAATCTTATAAATGTTATAGGGATATAGGGTGGATTAAGTTCAAGTGAAATACAGAGATATGAGACCTTAAAAATGGATTTATTATTATTATTATTAAGAATCCCTCCTTTTACTCCTTACTTCACAAAACCCTATTAATATAAAGTTTTGGGCTTTATATTAATTTCTCCCCGCAAGCCTATACTACCTCTTCCCCCTGCAAAGTCAACCAATGGCCCACCCGACACTAAGAATTAAACCCCCTTCATTTTTATTTGCCTCGAGATTTGTAAAAATAAATGAACGGTTAAAATTCCATATTGCGTGCTCAGCTCATCAAACCTTAACACTTGAAAGGCATAGGAGATTAGTGGTTTTCCCAACCCACCTTTTCGCTATGTGGTAGTCCCACGTTATATCCCATCCTCTAAAAAAATACCACCTACCACTTTAAAGCAGTGTGATAAACAATTAACTGTTTTGGTTTTGAATCTTATAAATGTTATAGGGATATAGGGTGGATTAAGTTCAAGTGAAATACAGAGATATGAGAATGCGGTAATATTTTAGAGCTATGGGGGAAACCATAGTTAAGGTAAAATTATATAGCTACAGGCAATATGAGACTAAGGTTGTGGAATGAGCGACACATGTAATAAAATTCACGGATGCCATAAATTTATCAAAGAAAATAAAAGTGAAAATTTCACATGAAATTAATGTACAGGAGAGCAAAGATAGCATTCATGTAAATAATACCACCTACCACTTTAAAGCGGTGTGATAAACAATTAACTTTTTTGGTTTTGAATATTATAAATATTATAGGGATATAGGGTGGATTAAGTTCAAGTGAAATACAGAGATATGAGAATGCGGTAATATTTTAGAGCTATGGGTGAAACCATAGTTAAGGTAAAATTATATAGCTACAGGCAATATGAGACTAAGGTTGTGGAATGAGTCGCGACACATGTAATAAAATTCACGGATTCCATGAATTTATCAGAGAAAATAAAAGTGAAAATTTCACATGAAATTAATGTACAGGAGAGCAAAGATAGCATTCATGTAAATAATACCACCTACCACTTTAAAGCGGTGTGATAAACAATTAACTGTTTTGGTTTTGAATCTTATAAATGTTATAGGGATATAGGGTGGATTAAGTTCAAGTGAAATAGAGAGATATGAGAATGCGGTAATATTTTAGAGCTATGGGTGAAACCTTAGTTAAGGTAAAATTATATAGCTACAGGCAATATGAGACTAAGGTTGTGGAATGAGTCCCAACAAATGTAATAAAATTCACCGACGCCATGAATTTATCAGAGAAAATAAAAGTGAAAATTTCACATGAAATTAATGTACAGGAGAGCAAAGATAGCATTCATGTAAATAATACCACCTACCACTTTAAAGCGGTGTGATAAACAATTAGCTGTTTTGGTTTTGAATCTTATAAATGTTATAGGGATATATGGTGGATTAAGTTCAAGTGAAATAGAGAGATATGAGAATGCAGTAATATTTTAGAGCTATGGGTGAAACCATAGTTAAGGTAAAATTATATAGCTACCTGCAATATGAGACTAAGGTTGTGGAATGAGTTGTGACACATGTAATAAAATTCACGGATGCCATGAATTTATCAAAGAAAATAAAAGTGAAAATTTCACATGAAATTAATGTACATGAGAGCAAAGATAGCATTCATGTAAATGCACTTCACTATAGAAAATTAAGGTAAAATCAATTTACAGGCATGGTGAAATCAATTTAGAGGTGTAAAATCATGTTGCAGGTGAAAGTAAAAGAGTAAAGCCAAAATACTGTTCCAACCATACAAATCAACACATGGTTTTGCAAAACCATCCAGGTATTCTACAAAGGTAAAAGGAATTTACATATAGATAAAATGAATTTACAGAGGAAGGAGTAATAGGAACAAAACTACACATGGCTTTTTGAATTCATTGAAAGAGAAAACAAAACCACGGATTGGAAACAACACATGGTTTTATAGAAATTTAATTATAAATTTCATTTAAAATATTTTGGAAACATTATCATATATTATATATATTATATATATAAATATATATTTATTATGTATTTTCCAAAATATTTTGTGACACTAATGGATGATAAAACAACAGGGCAATCATAGGATCAGCCATCAGTGAGGGAAGTCTCAGATTATAAGTCAGAGGATCAACAAACAATTGAGTGAATTACTAAGAAAAAGAGAGATAGATCTCCATCTGCTAGTTCATTTGTGAGCATAGCCACAAATTTGGGTCCACATCGTACCTACTCCCACTTCCACATAAACAACATTTGCATAACACATTCCACCAAAACTATTAAGTTGCAGCAGTTAGAGCTTTTCGTTCATCTATAGTCTAAAAAATGTCCTATCTGTTAGAGACAACATTTATTGTAAACTGCTTGTAAATTTTGTATAAATACTTCTTCTTTTGAAGTATTAGAGGGGACTATTTGAGATCAGAAATATTAGCGAGTTGTTGGAGCATTGTAAGTTTTTTTTAAGCATTGGAGCATCAATACTAAGCAGACCATTCATAGGATTCTTGTGGCTTAAATACTGGTGATGTTTTTTTTTTATGTTAAATTCTTTCGCTATCATCTCTTCGCTATAATCATCTAAATTCAAATTGGAAAACAGAAAATGTGATGAATAGGATTTACTTTTGAGTACCTTATTTCGACTGCTTTTGCAATCCGTATGTATTCTACTGAAGGCCACACTAAAGAATTCTTGACTGCTCTTTAGTTCTGCGTGATTGATTGAATGCCACACTAAATAATTCTTAATTGCTCTTTAGTTTTGCTGAAGGTTTTCATTGTTCTGCCATCATCCACTTATTATTCTGAAAGATCCAGTAAATATTTCTAACTTTCCCTGAGTTTACTCTGTGAAAATTTGATGCAACCATCCAGTTTACCTTTTGACCCCATTGCCTAATAGATTCCAATTAAATTGAATACAATGAGTCTTCCACAACCCAAATCAAAGCCCAAAACCCAAGTACAATCATAACTTGTCTAAGATTTTCAAGCAACAAAGATAAATTTTACAGAGAGAGCCCTCTCTGGGATTGGAAGGGCTTATTGTGGCCACAACTACCACCCTATTAAAACATGCTTTGATATCAAAGTTTCAATGGCCCCCTAGAAGTTTGATCTTTCATCTTTTGGAATGATCTATTTTATCACATGGATGTTAACTCTATGCTGAGTCAAATTTTCAATGCCTGATGGTTAAGCCATCGAATAACACTCTGTTGCATGGTTCATGCATGACCCAGCCTAGCCCTGCATTCATTCCATTCGTTAGGACTTCTCAAATCCTCATAAGCATCCATGGTATATTTATGCCCGCACGAATAATCACACCCACCCCCACTATAGTCGTTTGTGTACTTAAAACACAAAACCTTCTAGCGTGCCTCATTTCCATTTTAACTCTTTGCAATGAAAGACTTCACAAACATGCATAAACCATCCCTCTTTCACTTATCACATTCAATCTGGGCACATAACGCATGCCATAAGGTACCAGAACCAACGACATTATAAACCACAATATACATATATGTCGGGTCCGAAACCCCGTCACATATTGCAATCGGCCTAGGTCTAAGGCTTATACATATAATGTGTGCCACTATGCTTTGGACTTGACGGCACTTTTAACCATACTTCATACATATGTCGGGTCTAGGCCTATGTCGTATATCGAATATCAGCGAAGCTGGATCCCTATACACAATGTGCGTGGCGATATGTTGGACACGCCGATTATTATGAACTGGAGCGTATAGCATTTCAAGTCCGGCCTTATGGCTGGACATGGTTTTCCCCATATATTCCTTTGTTTTTTGGAAAACATTGAAGTCCCGGTTTTCAAAGACAAGCCTGTATTATGGAGCCGCTGGCGATATTAACGCATATATATAATATATATATATATATATATATAATATATATATATATATATATATATATATATATAGATATATATATATATATATATATATATATTATATATGTTTTTCGGGTCGAGGGCCATATCGCATGTCGCAATCAGCAGAGCCTCGGGCTTGTGCATATTGCGATATGTGATATGCTAGACCTGCCGATATTTATAAGCCCTGATATATAACATTTGAGGTTCGGCTTGAGTGATCTGGGCAAGATTTTCTTTGTTTTCCTGTTTTTTCCAACATTCCCGATATAACAAAGGGAGCGGGTTTTTAGTGTAAAAGGCAGGCCTATGGAGTCCCGATAGCGTAATCGCACATCGGAGAAGTGGAAGGCATGGGTCCTGCGACCCACGGAGGGGCCGATACCTGATTGCGATTAAGTGAAGCCCTCGAAAACCATGCCAAGCCTATGGATTGAGCAGGAAATTGTGTGTTGCCCGTGTTTTATGCGTAAATCCTTTTTCACACTAGTTCCCCATAGTTTTATAAAAATTAATGAAAGCATCCTTTATATTTTGTTTGAACATTTCTGTTATATTGTTCAAAATCTTGAAGCTAATGAATTATTTCTGCAGGTGAGTTCGAGTGGATCCGGTAGCAGATAAAGGCGTTGTATGTCTAGATGACACCTCTGCACCTCTGGTGTCTATAGTGCAAAGGCGAAGCTTACCGAAAGGGGTATGAACCACCATAATGCATAATGAAGGCCTACTCTATGTCAAAAGGGAAGCACATTGCTGATACTTTAAGATGTCTCTCCCTCCAGAAACACCTCAAAGCATGCCAAATGTGGGATGATAGGCATGTCATCTTCAGTTTCCCCTAAGAAATGATAGGGAATAATAACCACTCCACACAGGTGCAATGAAATGATACCCGACCATTCTCTCTTTCATCGACACCCATTCATTTCCTAGGAAGAAGGACACTCCAGTGAAGGTGGCTTCGATGTGTCAACAATCAGATCGACCGTTCTCCTCTATACATTTTTTGATCCATTTAGTGAAAAGAAAGGGGAGTCGAAAAGTCATGGGAGACGGGAGGTTCAGTTCGGGAGGGCATAAATATTACCTCCGTAAATGAAATGGGGGCTTTTTGTTTGGAGAGAGTAGTTTTGACCTACTGTGAATAAAGAGGACTATTTGGTTCAAGAAGGGGCCTTTAGTTTCTGATTATTTTCCTTTTGCTTTGAGGTGTTTTGAAGCAGGATGTTGCTGCTGGCATGAATATAAATGTGATTTGTGTTTATACATATTGATGGCATACTAGTCATGATTAGTCTTGTTTAATTTAATATGACTCAATTAAATGGTTAACTTATGAGCAATCTCTAATTCAAAACCGTATTAAACACGAATTGCTAGTTTATTTGTATCGAAAGGAATGCATATTCCTGTATGATTAATCTGATTGCAATCGAGCTCTAATACAATCTTGTTCATCTATGAACTTAGTAATTGATTCTTTTGGACTTGGATTTATTTATGGTGTTTAATCTCTTTTTCCATGCTCGTGTAGGATAGATTAGGATAGCTATAACTAGGTTAGAGTAGTTGGAAGTAGTGTAGATAGGATTTAATGCATAGAGGTTAGCTGTTTTATTTTGTTGATTTAATTGAAGTCTTCCTCCCAGAAGCAATCTATCAACGCATTTAACAGTTTACAGGGTCCCTTAAAACCCGTCAGAACTAGCCATTCCAAATGAAAGTAGGTCTAATTGGGGCATGTGATCAGGTTAGTTCCCCTTGTTGGTATAGCGAAAATTCGACATGTCAACAAATTGGCGCTAGAAGGAGGGCCTGAACCGCCTTCCACAAATTTTCAAGATTTCATCCATAAGTGCCACGCATGGATTCAAGAAGGTCAATACATGGATTGTGAAGGTCGAAAAGACCCTTCCTGTCATTCGGAAAAGCCTCATTTTGAAGAAGAGACACTGTGGGAGTATCCTATCACTCAGGAAAAACCAATCAGAAGACTTACTTGGGCTTATGATCGTTCCCTATCACAACTCCCAATATTTCAGCCATTACCTCTGATAGCAAAAAGAAAGTCAAGGGTCTATCACTTAAACAAAGAAACCTATGCAGCCCCTTCTCTTGAAGATATTGTGCTTGATTCTTTACAGAGCATCGACTCTCCTTGGGAAGAAATTCTTGAGGAGTTCCCTTCTGAAAGCAATCCATGATTTGATTTGGGAAATCCTAATGAAGAAGTCCTCAAACAGAACATCCCTATCCTCGATTTGGCTAATATTCCTCAACTAGGTGGAAACCAACCCCCACCTCCTCCATGAGCACTACCTCCCTAGCTCGCTCAGGATGTCGTGGCGATACCTAGGCAGCAGCATCCCTTACCTAAGAATGCAGAAAAGGTACTGCCTAGATTTGACCCTGAGCAGGGAGACACCACAGAAAACCATATCAATTCGTTTTTCTTGGCCGTACACATGCTGGGGGTAGCTAATGAAGATATAGTCTATTGCCTATTCCCTTTTACCCTGACTGGTGTAGCTTCCACATGGTACTTTAGCTTGAGAACCGAATCGATTACCTCGTGGGCTGCCTTTCAACAGGCCATTTTAGACAAGTATGGCAATGACAAAACCCCTGTTTCCTTAGTCCTGGAACTATCCCATTTGAAAATGGAAACCAAAGAAAAGGTTAAGGATTTTAATATCTGATTCAACACCTTATTCAACAGAATCCCTACCACCGACAGACCTACAAAAGAGGTGCTTATGGAATTCTACATCACTACTCGCCCTATCCCTACTGCGATGTGGGTCAAAAGGAGTAACGTGCAGACCTTAAAAGGTGCTATCAATTAAGCAGTAAAAGTCAAGAATGAAATGCTTAGTCTCATAGCATGCCACCCTACAACTAGAGAAAATAAAGCCTCTTAAGCACCCAAGAAGAATAGTGGAAGTGATAATAAAGGGGTTGAAACCAAAGACAAGGATACCATGGATGTGGAAGGTTTTCATCAGATCATTAAGAAACTAACAAACATAGTCATTGATATGAAAAGGATTCATGGAGAGATTACTAGTGGTAGTGGAGGAGACTATAACAAAAGAAAGCCCTTCAAGCCTTTCTATTGTAAGAAAACAGAAGGTGGTCATGGTCAACTTGCACTGCCTGCTCCACCCAATGAAGGGAATTTAAACACAGAAGAGTTGGCTCTTATCGGATCGCTCCTCAACCAGGAAGAAACTATAGTGGAGCTAGAGCTAGAACAAGAAGATGAGGAAGAATACCAAGTAGAAAATCCCTTGGAAGAAGAATCCCAAATCAACGTACTGTGGGATTTCTATACAAATGAGAATGATGATGACCAAGGAGACAGTATGGTAGAAATCCACACTAATGAAATCAACACACGAAGCAAAGGGCCACTTGCAGGGGTGATGAAGCCTATAGATCAAACCAAGAAATATGTCCACCTTGTGAATACACCTACTCCTAAAGTTCCTTTCGAGAAGAGTAGACCTGGTGGTCAATCCAAGAATACCCCTATTGCAAACCATCTTGAAAAGGAAAATGCATGTCCCACTACAATGAAGGCTACTCAAGATGGTAAACTCCCACCTAAGAATGGTAAAATAGGTATGTTTACTCTACCCTATCCTATTTATAACATTGATTACAATATTGTGGATGATCTTAAGAAATCTAGGGCTAATATCACATACTTTGATTTGCTGAAATTAACGTAGCAAAGAGATTTTCTCTTGAAAGCTATGAATGAGAGAAACTCCAAAATTGCCACCATCCTAGGCAACCAAACCAAGAAGTCAGTGTCCAGACCTGTCATCACCTCCATTGCAGCCCAAATGCCATCACCTATGGAAGCCACTCTATCCAAAATGAATCAAAAACCCCAAGATGTCAGTGCAGCCATGATAGGGAGAAAGTCAAAATCGATGACCAAACCTTTCCTTATCACATTTGAAATCCTCAACATGAATGTGCACAATTTCTTGGTAGATTCTGGTACCTCGTCCACTGTGATTCCTTATGCTGTTGCTAAAAGGCTACATGCAATACCTGAGAAAACTAGGACCTGAATTATGAAATTAGTCAAGACAAATGTGAAAGTAATTGGAGAATAAAAAGATGTGTTGATTTGGATGGCTACTAAACCACAATACACATAATTCGTTGATATAGTGGTAGTTGATATACATGAAGCTTATGGAATGTTGCTTAGTAGGGATTGGTCAAAAAAACTAAATGGATACTTCTCAACTGATTGGTCCCATCTCTTGCTACCTCATAAAGGGAAGGGTGATATGCTAAGAGTCGATTGTGAAAGATACATGAAGTATGTGGTGACAGCGCTAAACGGTCCCAATTAACTTGTAATGTTTACCAAATCTATCCTTGGGAATTACAGTTTCAATGCTTGTGCCACAGAAACCTGTTTTGGGAAATTCCATGCTGAAACAAATGAAGGAACTGCAATAAACACATGGTTGGAAACTCTCCCTCGTAGTCCAACTGACAAACCACCCTGTAATATAGTGGATGATAAAACTAGTCTCATGGGAAGCAATTCAGTTAATGTAACATTAGACTCTAATGTTTGGACACTCTATTTTAATGGTTCTAACTGCCTTGAAGGTGTAGGTGCTGGCATAATATAGAGGCTTGCTACAGGGCTTGAAAAGGGACCTTGACATGAAGGTGATAAATCTCAAAGCTTCTGCTGAATTACAAATAATCGTGGACCTAGTGAGGGAAAGAGTACGCTACAATTCACCGTACTTGGAAAGATACCAACATGAGGTATGGAGTTTAATTAAAAATTTTGATTCTTCTAATATCATACACATACCTCGATGGCAAAACCAAGATGCGGATCTGATGACTGGTTTGGCTGCAAAACCTTTGCCTGATCTTAGCCTAAACAAGAATGAATATTATGTTGAATTTATTTTCAGGCCATTAATACCTAATAACATCTCAAATTAGTAGGCATTCAAAGGTGACAAGCATATCCTTGAGCTCCTACATTGCGGGAAGACATTCAAAAATGAACTCGTCATTGAAAGGGAGCATGACAGGCTTATGAGTGAGAGTAAAGACGAGGTAATATCTTTCATTGGGAAATCCATTGTCAATAGGTTTGGGATCCCTAATGCTCTCATGTTTAATAACACTTCCTATTTTTTATCACTAAAGCTAACTAAATTCGCTATCGATAAATTAATTCACATAAGATATGCATTGAGCTATTACCCCCAGGGAAATAGAGTCGCAAAATCCTCAAATAAAAACTTCGTCTGCATGATCCATGCATTTGTCACCATCGACCAGGGGAATTGGCACAACACTCTAATAAATTCCCCCTAGTCCAATAGCATCACCCCAAAGGGCAGGCACATGAAATTCCAACATTTATGGCTAGGCCCACTCTAAGATGAGGAAAAAATTGGCTAGGGAACTTACAGATTGAAAATTCTACAGGGAGATACTAAGAAACTCCCTGTTAATGGCCATCACCTTAAGAGATAATTCAAATAGCCACCACATGGTGGTTACCTCCTGATTAGGTTAGAATTCGTCTTATTTTGCTGTTAGTTTAGTTTCATTTCTGTCTTTTTCTTTTGTTTCCTACAAATTTTATTTTCCTTCTATTGAATTGCAGTCCTTTTCAGCGAGCTGATTTCAGTCCTTCAGTCTCGTTCTACCTTTCAGATTTGCCCTCATTCACCATTTTTAGCCTTTCCCTTCCTCATTAACCTGCTAATTATTTTGTTGTTCCCAAATCCATCATTACCCTGCAAATCAAACGAACTTTTTATCAGCCCATGAGAATTTGAAAATAAGCTATAGAATTCAAACCAAGCCACTCATTGGCATCTGTTGAGAACTAGGTAGGATCCATTGATAACTTGGATATCTAGAGCATGTAGGGGCATGTTTATAAACCAAGAATGTGTAACTACAGCTGGACTGGCATGGAGGGATGCTGCATTTTGAATAAATCCCACTCAGAACTAGTATATACTTTCTTATAAGGTTTACATTCATTCTCCATTGGTCCCATCCACCACACTAAATTGTCCAATACCTGTTACTCACAAGTAAACCTCCTTTCATGGGCTAAGTTCACTATCATATACCCTATGGAAAATCTAATTGTGTTCTAGTCCTTGTGCCTGAAACTAGAAGGACTTATCTAAAAAGAAATGAAATGTCAAGTCCTTGTGCCAATCTGGAAGGACAGGTTGTTTGGGAAGCCAGTTAGAGTAAGGACTATTGCTAGGCACAGAGTACCGGTTGACACAACAATCCTAACCTTGCTTAAGCAGTTTAAAAATATGGCATGATCCATGATTGCGCCCCATTCAATCAATGAAAATATAGAGCTGAAACTCTCATATAAAGTGCAAGATAAACATGTCTACATCAAGTTTCATGACAAATAAAGAGCTGAGGTACACACCTAAATAGGTATGGACAGACTAGTGACTGCCCCAAAAGGATTTTTGAAAGTGGGAAATAGGTAAAGGAAGGTCAATAAACCCCATAATACTGTCGTTGGAGAATGCCTATCAAAATCATATCAGTAAGTAGAAGCTATTTGTCTCTATCCCTCCCGAAGCAGTTAATGTTTAAGTGGAACCCATGCTTGTCCATCTATATAGTTTGCATTTCAATTTTATATTAACACCCTGATGTTTTATTGATCTGAGGATTATTTGGAAACACAGATAACTGGTTCACTCAACGGTTCGCCATTTGTTGTGGCCACAACTACCACCCTATTAAAACATGCTCTGATAGCAAAGTTTCAATGGGCCCCCTAGAAGTTTGATCTTTCATCTTTCGAAATGATCTGTTTTATCACATGGATGTTAACTCTTTGCCGAGTCAAATTTTCAATGCCTAATGGCTAAGCCATTGAATAACACTCTGCTACATGGTTCATGCATGACCTAGCCTGGACCTGCATTCATTCCCTTCGTTAGGACTTCTCAAATCCTCATAAGAATCCATGGTATATTTATGCCCACACGCATAATCACTCCCACCCCCACTATAGTCGTTTGTGTACTTAAAACACAAAACCTTCTATCGCACCTCATTTCCATTTTAACTCTTTGCAATGAAAGACTTCAGAAACATGCATAAACCATCCCTCTTTTGCTTATTGCATTCAATCTGGGCACATAACACATGCCATAAGGCACCGGACCCGACGGAATTATAAACCACAATATACATATATGTCGAGTCCGAAACCCCGTCGCATATCGCAATCGGCCTAGGTCTAAGGCTTATACATATAATGTGCGCCACTATGCTTCGGACCTGACGGTGCTTTTAACCATACTTCATACATATGTCGGGTCCAGGGCTATGTTGCATATCGCATATCGGTAGAGCCCGGTCCCTATACACAATGTGTGCGGTGATATGGCGGACCCGACGATTATTATGAACTGGAGTGTATAGCATTTCAAGTCCGGCCTTATGGCCAAACATGGCTTTCCCCATATATTCCTTTGTTTTTTGAAAAGCATTGAAGTCCCAGTTTTCAAAGGCAAACTTGTATTACAGACCCGCCGGCGGTATTAACGCATATATATATATGTTTTCGGGTCTGAGGCCATATTGCATGTCGCAATCGGTAGAGCCCCAGGCTTATGCATATTGCAATATGCAATATGCGAGACCCGACGATATTTATAAGCCCTGATATATAACATTTGAGGTGCGGCTTGAGCAATCAAGATGGGATTTTCTTTGTTTTCCTGTGTTTTCCAAGATTCCTCATATAACAAAGGGAGCGGGTTTTTGTGTAAAAGGTGGGCCTGTGGAGTCCTGATACTATAATCGCACATCGGAGAAGTGGAAGGCATGGGTCTTGCGACCCACGGAGGGGCTGATACCTGATTGCGATTAAGTGAAGCCCTAGAAAACCATGCCAAGCCTATGGATTGAGAGGGAAATTGTGTGTTGCCTGTATTTTATGCGTAAATCCTTTTTCAAACTAGTTCCCCGTAGTTTTATAAAAAATAAAGAAAGCAGTGTTTATGTTTTTGTTTGAACATTTCTATTATATTTTTCACAATCTTGAAGCTAATGAATTATTTCTACAGGTGAGTTCGAGTGGATCCGGTAGCAGATAAAGGCGTTGTATGTCTAGATGACAACTCTGCACCTCTGGTGTCAATACTACAAAGGTGAAGCTTGCCGAAAGGGGTATGAACTACCATAATTCATAATGAAGGCTTGCTCTGTGTCAAAAAATAAGCACATCACTGATCCATTAAGATGTCACTCCCTCCAGAAACACCTCAAAGCATGCCAGATGTGGGATGATAGGAACGACATCTTCAGTTTCCTCAACAAAATGACAAGGAATAATAGCTGCTCCACACAGGTGCAATGAAATGATACGCAGACATTCTCTCTTTCTTCGACACCTTTTCATTTCCCCAGGAAGAAGGATGCTCCAACGAAGGCGACTTTGATGTGTCAACAATCTAATCGACCGTTCTCCTTTGTACTTTTTTTGATCCATGTAGTGAAAAGAAAGGGGAGTGGAAAAGTCATGGGAGATGGGAGGTTCAGTTCGGGAGGGCATAAATATTACCTTTGTAAATGAAATGGGGGCTTTTTGTTTGGAGAGAACAGTTTTGACTTATTGTGAGTAAAGAGGACTGTTTGGTTCAAGAAGGGGCCTTTAGTTTCTGATTATTTTCCTTTTGTTTTGAGGTGTTTTGAAGCAGGATGTTGCTGCTGGCATGAATATAAATGTGATTTTTGTTTATGCATATTGATGGCATACTATTCATGATTTGTCTTGTTTAATTGAATATGACTCAATTACATGGTTAACTTATGAGTGATCTCTGATTCAAAATCGTATTAAACACCAATTGCTAGTTTATTTTCACCGAAATGAATGTGTATTCCTGTATGAGTAATCTAATTGCAATCAAGCTCTAATACAAGCTTGTTCATCTATGAACTCAGTAATTTATTCTTTTGGACTTGGATTTATTTATGGTGTTTAATCTCTTTCTCCATGCTCCTGTAGGACAGATTAGGATAGCCAGAACTAGATTAGAGTAGTTGGAAGTAGTGTAGATAGGATTTAATGCATAGAGGTTAGTTGTTTTATTTTGTTGATTTAATTAAGTCTTCCTCCCGGAAGCAATCTATTAATGCATTTAACAGTTCACGGGGTCCCTTAAAACCCATTAGAACTAGCCATTCCAAACGGAAGTAGGTCTAATTGGGGATTAATCAATTTCCTGTATGTTTTCAAAACTATATTAAGGTGATGACTAATTGGAAAGAAATTATATGCTTCATCAGTTGGTAATTTTGGAGGTGTCAAAATTTAATTATCTTTGAAGGTCACCAACTATTTATTGGAAAGTTTTTCCAGCAGGTATTGCAGGCTATGAGGGAGATTGATAAAGAAAAGAATAATATGGTTCTAATAATAGCTCATCCTCTATTATTGGAGAGTCATAAAACAATTGGTTTTGTTGATGGTGCAGCTCAGGAAAGGGGACTTATATGTGGTATTGATGTTGTTCTAAAAAGTCCAGTGTTGGGAATTTACAGCTTAAAATTGAACTGTGGGCAGGGGACCAATACTCGGGGTGAGCTTTTGGCTTTATGGTGTATATTTTTCTTTTCTCATTTCAAGTAGATCTCTAGTTTATAGTTGGTGGGAGACTCGAAAGTTATATTGGATTGGTTCACTTTTAAGAATAATATGAAATTGATCCCTTTAAAACCATGGATGGATTGTATTTGTTGGGAACGGGATCCCCCAAGGACAGTTTTGGGGCTAAAATCCCATGTTTTTGGTCAAATTTTGTAATAAAGTTGTAAAGTATCTGCGATTTTTGGTCGCGGAGCACGAAGGTGTCATGAGTCATGTCTAGTCAATTTAGTGTCCTAAATTGCTCTACATAAATTATCAATCCGGGTATTGTAAACTGATGAAGTGTGGTGCACTATATGTGCTTAGTTTACCTTTCTCTTACTTCGTTGTTTTATAGTTTATGTTGTTTTTGGGGGTTTTTTTTCTCATGCTTAAGGAAATTAATCTAAGAAAGAAAA
>APFE031612498.1:53291-72047 GCA_000404065.3 Pinus taeda
CGAGCAATCGTTTTCTCAGTGGGGCTTAGACATAATAGGTGAGATCATTCCTCACTCTTCTAAGCAACATAGATACATCCTCATGGCAACAGATTATTTTACTAAATGGGTAGAAGCAGTTCCTCTCAAGACAACTAATTCTGAAAATATTATTGAATTCATAGATCAATTTATAATCACTAGGTTTGGATTGCCATCAGCTTTAATGTTTGATAATGCATCATACTTTTATGGAAATGCAATGACGGAATTTGCACTTAAAAGAGGGTTCAAACTAAAATATTCGGCAAATTACTATCCGCAAGGTAATGGGTTAGTTGAGTCAATAAACAAAAACCTAATCAGGATTATTAAAAGAATAGTTGACCAAAACCAAAAGAATTGGCATAAAGCTTTGATAAATGCTCTATGGGCAGATAGAATAACGAAAAAAGCTTTGATCGACACTTCTCCCTTTAATTTAGTTTATGGGAAAGAAGTGGTTCTTCCAACTCACTTAGTCATTCCCTCCTTGTCTTTAATACAATACATTGATGAAGTACCTACTTCCTCCATACAACTAAGACAAATGGAAATAATTAAATTAGAAGAACAACGAGAACAAGCTAAAAAAAACCATGCTCATCATCAAGCGCTAATAAAATCCTCTTTTGATTCAAACATAATGACCATAAATTTTTTTCAAATGGGAGATTTAGTTTTAAAATGGGATAAGGCACATGAAGAAAAAGGCAAACATACAAAATTTCAAAAGATGTGGCTTGGTCCTTTTTAGATTGTTGAAGTCATAGGTCCATCAACGTTTGTCTTACAGGATTTAGCAGGTAGAAGGGATTCTCTGCCTGTTAATGGACAAATCCTTAAAATATATTTTCCATAGAAGATTATTCTTCTATTTTTTTTAAAATAAGTTTTATTTTTCTTTTCTTTTTCATAATAAAACCAGTTGTGAATGGTTACTATAGGTATTCATGGAAAAGACACCAATTCTCTTTAAGATTTTGAGCTTTCCGCTTGTACAAACGACAAAATTTTTAAAGAACCTGATCTTTATTATTGACAGATACAGTTAAAAACTTTAGCTTAGATATGATGCTAGTTTCAACTTCCAAAAAAAAAAAAAAATTGACGAAAGCAACCTTTGGCGAAGAAATTGTTTTATATTAGCACAATGAAAGGTATCAATAACAAAATAGGGATTCTCTGTAAAGCAGTTGTTTTCAAACTCTATTATTGTCGTCCGGAGCTTTTTTAAGGAAAGCAATGACTTCCTCCCTGTTAAAGAAAATCGCAACATTCAGAGGAACAACCCAAGAAGCACTATATCTTAAAGAATAAGAAGTCTCATCACGAGCCGACTTATCATGATCACAGATATTATAACTTGCTGACTTTGCCAATACTGTCCATCAAAACAGGGTGATGACTCAAGATTGTTAAAATCAAAAGACAAGGGGTCTCATCACGAGCCAGCTTGTTCAGCAAGAGTGTAAATCAAGTGTATGACTGTGTCATAATTTGGCTACCAAACCAAGACATTGTTCTTTAAAGAATAAAAAAGAAAAAACCAAAGAAAAAGTGTAAATGCGGGTTTTTTCCTTTGGAAGTTGTAGATCACCTTGAGCAGGATAAAGGATCATTACTGGGTAACAGGTAACCTTGTCAAGGCTATGGACGCCTGCTGGTAGCAGAGGATCTACCTATGACAAATGAGCATATTTTAAAAGCTGACATACATATAAGACTTTATTTTATCCTTACAAGACCAAGTAATGGTTGATGTAAATACAAGGACAAGTCTGAGGAAGCAAACAATTAGAATAAAAAGAGGTTGAAACAGAATATCATTGATAGAATAAAGCATAATGTACTCTATCTGTCAGTAACAAAGTTTAGATTTATGAAAATTTTTCTGTTTTGGAAGTAAGTTTCAATAGAGAACCAGGGATAACTGGTTCTTCCAAGTGAATCACCATTGTTGTGGCCACCAACAACCCCCCTCCTTATTTAGTGTTAGCAATAACATTAAATAAGGGGGGACCCTTAGTAAAAAATTCAAAAAAAATCCTTTTTGTATTGAACTCCTTAGAAATATATCGCATCGCGAGAAGAGAGTAAAACATTTCTTTATGAGCACTATAAAAAATGCGAAAAAGCGACGCGAAATCCATCGCATCGCATACATCAAGAAGCGCCCATAAATGAAGATATTGAGAATTCTCTGATGGCCGATATGCGACATCGCATATCGCAACATCGCATAAGCAACACAAAGTAGTTTAACATGATCTGTGATGTTGCAATGAATGCGATCTTGCAATAATTGCGATGTTGCGATGAATGCAATCTGCGATATCACGATCTTGACGAAAATGCGATAACGCGATAATGAAATGCAAGTTGCAGGAACCGCCCATTGCAAATTTTCCTTGGCTCAACATTCAAGAAAAGTTGTCCATATTGGGCGCGCGCCTTAAACGAAATTAATGAACGTATGCCAAAGCGTTAATGAAGGACAGTTTTATGTTTTTTGAAGAGTCAGTTCACAATGGGTGGCATTATTTTATGCATTCGTAGAGCTTAGAGCTTTCACGTCAATGTTTATTGTTGTAACTCTTTTTCATTTACGTAAACTACAGGAATGAAAAATAGGAAACAACATGGAGCAATGCGCAAGAAACATCTAAGGAAAAAGGGAAAGCGTCAATGCTCGGAGACAGAGAAGAGATGCCCTCATAAACGAATACCACATGCGACAAAACCACAGGTTCCAGAGCATTACTGAATAGATGCTGATATCAATAGGCGATCCAACACTCAGGGTAAAAAGCTCACAAAAAACAACATGTTTACAAAATTCTGAAAAAGCTTACGCCCGGAAAAGGAAAAGGCGCTACAAAAAAAAAAAAAAAAAAACGCATCAGAAAGGCCCAGATCAAAGAACGGAGGCAGTTTTCGATGCGTGATTAGCGCTTAGCGCTAATCGCGCATCGCTAAGAAAATTGTTCAGAAATCAAAGTCCCTAACTTGCTTAGTCATTCGCAAGTCCGGAAGCCAAGATAGCAAAAGCAGAAGCAATTTGAGGGAAATTTGGGATGTTACCAAGTATATACGCAGTGAAATCACCTGGCAAGAGGATGATCTCCAAAAATATCTTCTAATTTACTAAAAAATAGTGCCATCACTTGCCATTCCTATTTTCTTTACTCAAACAAAAGTGGAAAGCAACCAGCCGACTCTTCCCAGGCAAATGATGAATGCTTGCAACATCAAGGAGTAAATGCAAAAATAGTTAGGAATTAGATTCGGTTTTTAGAAATAAGTTTGCTTAGAAAGAGGGCGGTCATTTAAAAAAAAACTGTATCCTAAATTTATGTAATTATGTTATTTAGTTAACAGTATTTAAACCCTTCTCATGCATTTAGAGAAGGGTCCAGAAATTTGTCAAAAAACTTATCCTCAGAACATGCACTTTTGCACCCTCAGAGGAGGTTTTGATGAATGGAAGGATCAAGATTTATTGATGTTTGCATTTGATATCTGCTACTGATGTTGCACTTCTGTACTCTTAGTAGATATTAGAACAAGGAAAGATAAATCATTGTTGCTGGAAGCTTATGAGTAGGACCAGTCATAAATGGTACTTTTATCTCTTGATCATTTCTGCTTATATTCTTAAAGCAATATACAGTTTTTAGTTGTTTATATGTTATTACATGAATGTTTGTGTTACCATTTGGCACTTTTGTACGGTGGAGCCATTTATTTATGTTTAATGTGTGAATAACTTATTATGCGATATGTTGTTCACAACTGTTTTGCCTAACTTTTTATGCAAAGTAGTTTATCTTAATTGATTTCTATTCTTATAATTGCTGAATAATCTTTATTACCAGTTATTATTTGAAATCTCTTTAGATCGCATAATAGAAGAATTACATCCCATGTTAGCATATATTAGATGTGTTGTTTTCATTAGATTACAATAGCATAGAGTTAGACTAAAGTAGCTCAGATATGAACTTTAGATCAGCAACATCCAACTCTACACACACACACCCTTAGATTGGGAAATTGGTCCCATTATCCCCAGTCAGACTCACTATACCAAACGGATAAGGAGCTGTCAACCAAGGTCCAGACCGAGTGAGTATCCCCCTTGTTGTCGACCCGATTTTTGGGTCTTCAACACGTTGACACAGTAGAAGATCGTGACTCAAGCTGAAGCATTGGAGATTGCCATGAAGTTGGAAGCCTCATCGATTAGGGACGCTCATGCAGGAGTATGGCAGATTGAAAATCAACTAGCCAATTTGACCTTGGAGTTGCAAGATCTCAAGAAAGGTAAAGAGACCAGATCAGAAGTATGGTGTACAAAATGCAAAGTAGACAGCCATTTTAAGGATCGATGCCCTATGTTTAGAAATTATTTGGCAAGTGGAGCACCTAATCCAATAAACCTAGGGTTGTGGTGTGAGATTTGTAGAACAAGAGGCCAACATCGATTTGAATATTGCTACCTATTATAGAAGTACATGAAGACTCTAAAGCAACTATTTTGCAAATTTTCTAGATGAGTAGGCCATGAAGAGAAAAATTGTCGAAGGTATGACTTACTAATGGATCACATTGTTGATACTTATAGACTATAAGTTGAAGGAAATACACACGTGGATCTAGGCTAGCACGTTGGTTGAGGGGGATTTCAAGGATGAGGATAGGGACAAGGACGAGGACAAAAATGATGAGATGGTCGAGGACATGGCCAAATCATCTGTTATAATTGTCGACAAGCATGACACTTCACAAGATACTATTAGAACCCTTTGACAACCTAAAAATACTATAAGTATTTTAATCATGTGATAGAAGAATTCCCCATCCTTATCACGAAGATGCAGGAGAAAAGGAACCAACAACCTACATCAAATATTCAAATGATGACCGTTGAGCTAAGGGAGGATCAATTGTGCATGGGAATTGTAACAAGAAGCAGAGCTACAACTAGAAATGATAAAGTGGAAGGGAAAAAGAATGTTGAAACTACATGGATAAGGAAAAATACTGAAAAGGATTTTTTTTATACAACAAATTGACCTCCTCATCAACTCAGAGGGGAAAGACATGATAGCTGAAGCAAAGACCACAATCACAGGCCTTGATTCCATACTAACACTAGTTGTGCACTAACAACCTACTTTATAAAGCTTGTCTACAAGCCTAAGAGTGCGTTAGTGACCCTACTAACTCAAGTTGCTAGTAAGGGGACAACGTTAGTGAAACTTGGTGAAGTTCTAAGGGTCAAAGGAATGAATTGAATCATAAATATATAGATATTTGTTCCTAAAATTACTCAAGAAAAGCAAGGAAACATCTGAAATTGACCTATTTGGAGGATTTCCAATCCAAAAGAAGGAGGAAAATGGGAAAGAGCTGAAAAGCATGGCAAGTTCATTGTTTTTTCCCTAGGGAACTCAAGGAGGAACTTGGAAACCCTAACTCAATTGCTACATAAGCAAATTTAGGGCTATGGTGATAGAGGTCAAAGCATTTGAAAGGATAGCATACTTGACTGCTAAGCATTGTCTCAAATTAAAAGAAGTTGGCAAGAAGGGAGAGAGAGCGAAGCTGGAGGGGTAAAGGAAGGCTGATGCAACAGATGGTTGTAATCACTCTTCCAACATTAATATAGAACTACAGTTGTACTGTCTACTCCATGGTGTTGGTATTATCATTCATTCACTTGTTTGTCCAATACCTTTTAGCATGAGTATCTTAGTTATGTGTAGCTAGATGTCCTTTTATGTATTCATGTATTAGTTATCAAAGTTTTATGTTGTGATTATGCTTGTCTCTTCTATGTGCAGGACTTGATCTCGAGTCGGCTTAAGGGACTTTTTCCAAGCTGCATTGTGCTCTCCAGCAAATCTACATGGAGGCTTGAGGTAATCTACTTCTCCTACTTTGATAGTTATTTATTGTTTATGAACATGCATGTAACTTGGTGACGGTTGCAGATAATCTTACAATCTGCTGAAGGTCCCGGGAAGACCCTTGAGGGTAACTTCATTCTCCATACACCATGCATTTTATCCTATAGCACTCTAACCTTTGATATTGATGAGGAAAAACAAGTGTTCAAGTAGGTGAGGTGAAGCTTTATGGATGATGGGACCTTGACCTCTACTGTGTAGCTGACTCATGAGGATAACTGTGAGATAGTAACGGTTTCAACAAAATATGTGGATCCATATATTTTGAAGTCTTTTCTATAGAATTGCGTGAATTTGTTGAGAAATCAGAAGGTTGTGGAGGGATTGTAGGAATTGATAGACTCTTGTGCTTCTAAATAGGTACTTCAGAGTGAGTTGCGCATAATGAATATTCTACATAGACACAAGAAGAGAAATGGAAAATAAATGAGGCTTATATTGCAGATTGGTGAATACAACATGGATGAGGTTATCTTCAATCTAGGATCTGATGCCAATGTATTTCCGAAGCAGACTTGGGAATTGATGGGTAAGCCAACGCTGCAATGGTAAACAATCCGGCTGAAGATGGTGAATCAAAATAACATTGTCCCTTTACGAAGATTTTTAGGTATCACAATAGACATTGATGGAGTGTACACTACCACCGACTTCAAAGTGATTGAGATTGTGGATGATAGTAATCCCTATCCCGCATTGCTTGGATTAGATTGGGAATTTACTAACATGACTATAACTAACTTAAAGAAAAGGCAAATGACATTTGAAAGCAATAATATGGGAGTTATTATTCCCTTAGATCCATCAGAGGGAGCGAGGTCTACTGAACTTGTCAAAGAAGAGTACATATGTGGATGACATCGACAACATTTATCAAATAACAACAAAAGAGGAAGAATGGATTAACCCTACCGTAGACGGAAAAAATGACTTGGGATCAAGATAATTCCTGCACTTTAGATTCAAAAGAGGAATTGGAAAACTTGCAGAATAGGTTGCATGAAGTGTCTACAAGGTGATGTGCAAGGATCACCAAAGTAGTGTGTTGTATGACAACAAAGTTATGTGATTTACCTTTTTATGATGGTTTGGGTAATATAAATACTTTCTTTAGAGATTATGAAAGACGGGTATTCGAATGTCAAAGATTTTTAGCTCTAGATCAAGCATTGAGGGCTACTCATGCTAGATGTTGGGGTACTCATAAAAAGAAAATAGGAGATTGGAAAAAGTGTAGAAGGTTGATGTGGGTAAGGTTTGGTCAAGTAGAAACATATGTCGTAGATAAGTATGATGGCCAGACTAGTCCTAAAGACCACATACAACTATGTATGGTAGCTTGGGGAGAAGAATGGGTGCATGGCTTCATTCATACCCTGGAGACAAATCCTCAAAATTGGTATCTAGAAACTGAGCTTTGACATGGTACTGCTAGCTAGGCATAAATGGTTGATGGATTTATAATGACATTTAGGTTTGAAGATGATTGTGCACATATAGATGCAACTCTGAATATAGTTAAGAAGAAGCCTTTTTAGAATGGATTTTTAGTTATCTGACATCTTGATTGGGTTGCGCATATACATAATGTAATGGAATGCTATAATCTCACCGCGAAAGAGGGTGAAAATCCTTGCAATATTGACATCAAAGAAATAGAAGGTCATCACAAAGTAAATGGAGATGAGATAGAGATGCCTGATATAATGAATCCATTGAAGATGAAGAAGGTGAATATAGGGTCAGAGGTTGAACCGAAGTACGCAACAAGTGATTTAGAGAAACAAAAATACTACACAAGGCTGTTGGCCCAACCATAGAGGTATTTTTGGAGGAGGTACCCCAAGAGGAGAAACAAATGGCAGTTATAGTCCAACAGTACAATGCAATCTACAATGGAATTGTAGCTAAAATCAAGGGAACCACAATTGAGTGATCTGAATTGGATCCATAAACGACTGTGAAAGAACCTTCACTGTATCGGGACGAAACAAATCTTTAAAGAATCCAAAACAGCATCAAAAACACCCTGAACCAGTGGCAATGGCGGCCAGCATGGAACGACAAGGACCTCGGTCAAAGCACGCTGACCGAGGCCCATGGAGACTGCGTGGGAGGTCAAAGTAGCCCCTGGGAGCCCCAAATTGAGAAAAGGAGGCGATTTTCGATGCGCAATTAGTGCCTAGCACTAATCACGCATCGCTGGGAAAACAGAGCCAAAATGGGAAAGCCCGAGCACCTGGTCATGTGGGGGAACCAGAGGACCGCAGGCAGGAAAAGGTAAAACCGCTAAAGTACAAAGGCGAGACCTGCGCCCTGGAAACCGACGATTTTGATTGGGGTGCCCTTAAACAATAAGAGGTTTTGGACAGGAGCGGAGCGATCCCATACACCGATCGATGCGTGGTGGTGGAGAGAGAAAACTACCATCGATCGCGTGTTATCGGTCGAGCAAGTCAACCGCGCTCGACGTGCGTATGACATCAGATCTTGAGGAGCCTAGATCAAATGGCTGAGATTGCGCCCGATAGAAAGAAGTGGAATCGACAGGGAATTAAGCCACGTTCTAAAGGGATTTGGAATCCGTTTGATTGCCACTCTGGAGAAAGAACTTATCCACGGCATAACCGAAGAAATGAATTGATGAGCAGGCTGGCACTGTTCTGATGGGGACACGTGGCTACTTCTCGAACCTTAATGCTGATGCCAAACAAGGAACTCCAAGTGCAGCTGCAGTAGGTGAATTGACGTAGGCAGAAGAGGAACCGAATAGGCATAGAGATTGAATGGCTAAAGCCATGAACGGAGACAGTCGAATATAAGCGAGAGTTGGTTAGGAACTCGGATAGAGAGAAGTCCAAGTGACCAAGAGAGACAGTGAACGGTGAACCCTAAGAGGGGGACTGAACACAAAGAACAGTAAAGCCAAGCAAAGGATATAGAGGGCCGAGCTGACCACAAGCAGCATCGAGCATCAGAGAGCTTGAAGACTCAAGCCTTCCCCTAGAGGAATCTGTCCGGACTGAGCATCACATTTGGATCTTTCCATTGTAGACCAAGGGTCACAGAGCTGGTAGGGAGAAAAAGAGTCTGTGTACTCCGAGTGGCTTGGGGAATCCAAGAACCAACCTACCAAGAAAAATCTACTTCAGTAGAACTCATATTGAGTCCCTGTATTGTAATATCTCTACTGTAAGACACAATAAAACAAGGCCACCACTGAAGCTGGACCAGAGACGTAGCCCTGGAGAATAGGGTGAACTACTTATTAAAAACTGTTTGTGTCTTTATGTAGCTTATTGTATTTCTTTGTTGTCTTTCCACTTATTTTCTGTGTATTGGCAATCTGATCGATCCGTTGTTTCAATAACATAGAACACACACACACACACACCAGTACATGAGTCTGTAATACCTTTTTTTTAATAAATCTTCAACTGAGGTCACACATAGGGTGGTTATAAGATCAAGTGGTATCAGAGCTCTAGGTTGAAAGGTTAGACAAGCTTGTGTTGGCTTAGCTATGAATGCTCACTAGATCAAAGCTCAAATTAGGAGAAGGAGAGTTGGTGGAAACTAATCCTAAAATTGGGAGAGTCTATTCTCGAAAGATAATGTCAGAGGAAGGTTCTATGGGGCCAAACCCTCAATTCATAGAAAGTTTCCTAGCTATAAAGTCCATGGTAGAAGAAATGTATAGGGACTTTAGAAAGCGTAAGGATGAAGATTCATCAGGTTCTAAACAAGATAAATAACAAGATGAGTCTCATTCCCATGATCACTCAAAAGGAAAGGGGAAAGAGGAAGGCTTTCTCACACCTCCTAATAGCCATGTGCATAATAAGAAAGCATCTTTGATTAAACTAGATGTTAAATTTGATTTGCCTATATATGATGGAGAGCTAAATGCTGAAAAGTTGGACAATTGGATTAGACAAATTGATGTGTATTGCAGGGTACAGAACATAGAATCAGACAAGAATAAGATTCAGCTGGCAAGCCTATGCCTAGGAGGCACTGCCTTGGTTTGGTGGGAAGACAGAACCCAAGCTGATATGAAGAGACATGGTAAGACCATCTCTGTCTGGAGTGAATTTGTTGCTACAATCAAAAAGCAGTTCTATTCATTGGCCTACATACAACAAGCCATGATGAGTTGGCAAACTCTTCGGCAATTGAAAGGGAAAAGTGTGAAAGGGTATACTCAAGAGTTTAGAAAGAGGGCATTGATGATGGGTATCTCATTAGACTCACCAGAAACTCTTTTGAAGTACATTGGTGGTCTACATAGCTACATGAGGCATACCATCCTCATGTTTAATCCCACTAGTATAGATGAGGTATCTGTACTACAAGCTACTCATTTAGAAGCTAGAGGAAAGAATGGAAATCCAGAAGTTGGGGGACCATCCCAACCCACTGTAAGCAAGAGCAAGGAGAAAAGAAAGCAGAAGTGGAAAGCAAGGAAGGCTAACACTGCATAAAAGGGGAAAGCTTCATGCACTCACTGTAAAAAAGAGGGGCATGATGACGAGCACTGTTGGATTCTGCATCCAGACCTGAGACCTAAGAAGTCCGAGGGCAAGAAGAAGAAGACTATTGTAGCTATCTAGAAATATTTGGGATCAGACTTGGGAGATGAAACAATCATTACAGCCATAGGTATAAAAGGTAAGATTCTGAAGCATCTACTAGTAATTCTGCTCAATCTGTTATCGATGAAGAACATGAGAGAAAAAGACATGAGCTTTTCCATATTCGAGTTGTTTCCAAAAAGTCAAAAGATTGATACTTTGTTTGATAGTGGCTCAGAAGTGAATGTAATTTTTGAAGCAATTGTAAAGAAATTGGGATTAACAACTACACCTCATAAGAAACCATACCCATTAGGATGGTTGAATGATAAAGCACAAATACAAGTGACTAGTCAATGCAAACTCAAGTTTTCTTTTGGGTCAGCATTTGGAGATGAGGTTGAGTTAGATGTAATTCCCTTGGATATATATGGAATTGTTTTAGGAAGTCCTTACTTGTATGATAGAAAGGCTATTTTCTATAGAGCTGAGAACAAGTATCTACTTGTTAAAGGAGGAATCGAATACTTTGTAAGAGCTCACAAGCTCAGGAATAATTATACCCTCATAAACTCAAGACAGATGAAAGAATGATAAATTCCTGCAAACAGTTCTTACTAATGGTTGTAAAGGAAAGGAAAATTGATAAAACCAATGCATTTGATGGATATAATTCTGATCAGCAAGTTGATATAGAAAAGATTTTTTCAGAGTATGATGTCTTGTTTCAAGAACCTCAAGGTCTGCCACCCAAAAAGGGAATAGTACATGATATTATTTTGCAGCAAGATGTTCCTTTGCCTAACATTGGGATGTACAGGTTATCTACTTTAGAGAATTCTGAAATCAAGAAGCAGGTGCAGGAGTTGCTCAAGAAAGAGTTCATCAGGCCTAGCACATCACCATGTGGGTCACCAATCGTTTTGGCGAGAAAGAAAGATGGCTCAGGGAGAATGTGCATTGACTACCGAGCACTGAATAAGATAACAATAAAAAATCGTTATTCTCTTCCTCGCATAGATGATCTTTTAGATCAATTGAAGGAAGCTGTTTATTTCACCAAGCTAGATTTGCACAGTGGATACCATCAGGTTAGAGTTGCAGAGAAAGATGCATGGAAGACTACTTTCAAAACAAAGCAGGGATTGTATGAATGGTTGGTTATGCCTTTTGGCCTGGATAATGCTCCTACTACTTTCATGAGATTAATGAATGACGTACTCAGAACTTTTCTTGATGATTTTTTTATTGTATATCTAGATGACATTATAATTTTTATCAAAACGTGGGAAGAACATTTAAAGCATGTTAAGCAGACATCAGATTTTTTGAAAAGAGAATTTTTTTTTGTTAAACTCTCCAAATGTGAATTTGGCAAAACCTCTCTAAATTATTTGGGTCACATAGTAGGGGGAGGTGAATTGAAATAGATCCCTCTAAAGTGGTAGTCATTGTAAACTGGCCTAAACCCAAGTCTGCTATAGAAGTGCAAAGCTTCTTAGGAGCAGCACAATATTGGAGGAAGTTCATTTCCAATTTTTCCTCAATTGTAGCTCCCTTACATGCTTTGACATGATTGAACAAGGTGTTCCAGTGGGGAGGCAAACAATAGAAAGCCTTCAACACCTTCAAAGAAAAAATTATCACAACACCTGTACTAGCACTGCCAGATCTACAAAGACCATTTGAGATCCAAACTGATGCTAGTGACTATGCCATGGGAGCAGTGTTGACACAACACGGTAAACCCATATGTTATCATTCTGAGACTTTTGATCCTGCAGTAGTTAACTATCCTACATATGATAAAGAATTGTATGCATTAATTTAGAGTGTGAAAAAGTGGAAACATTACTTAATGGGCAAAGAAACAGTAATACATATTGATCATCAGCCACTTCAATATCTACACTCCCAAACGAAGTTGCAACAATCAAGACATTACAGATGGATGGGTTTTCTACAACAGTTTCATTTAGTCATCTAAAAATGGCATACATAACAAGGTTGCAGACATGTTATCTAGACCCATTATAAATTCATCTACCATACTTAAGCATAATTTTGTGCTGCATGAAAGCTACATAGAACAATATGCTTGGGATATGGATTTTAAAGATGTATATGCAACTTTGAGTCAAGGCAAAAGAGTAGAAGAATTGGACTATCATGTGAAGGACAGACTCTTATATCATTGTGGGAAACTCTGCATTCCACAAACTGAGAGAGTAAAGATAATTAGGGAAGCACACACTTCTCTGATATCAGGTCACTTGGAGGTAAGTAAAACAGTCGCACATCTGCAAAGGTTATGCTATTGGCCGAAAATGAGTGAGACAGTTTCTAGATATGTAAAGGGGTGTGCTATGTGTGCTAGAAGCAAGCCCAACAACAGAAAACTAGGCTTGTACACTCCATTGCCAGTTCTTGCTCACCCTTGGGAAAGAATTTCCATGGATTTTGTTGGAGGACTGCCTAAATCTAGGAAGGGTCATGATAATCTATATGTTTTGTGGATAGGTTCAACAAAATGTCTATTTTGATACCCTGTAGTAAATAGATTACAGCTGAACAAACTGCAAAATTGTTCTTTGAACATGTATGGGTTCATTTTGGATTGCCCACTTCTATTGTATCTAATCGAGACTCCCAATTTGTAGGGAAGTTTTGGTCGAGTTTGTGGGAACTAATGGACACCAAATTAAAGAAAATCACAGCTTTTCATCCACAAACAGATGGCTAGATAGAAGTAGTTAACAGGACGGTGATCCAGTTACTAAGAGGAGATTGCAGCAAACACCCTAAGCTTTGGGATGAACACTTGTGTTATGTGCAACATGCTTACAATAGATCCAAACACTCTTCTACACAAAGATCTCCTTTTGAGACCTGTTTTGGTTTCATACCAAGGTCTCCTTTGGATTTTGTCTTTGTAAAGATACCATGGTTAATAGACACAATGATGTGGACAAGGCAACTAGGTTCATTGAAGAGATCTAGGAGATACATCAGGCAGTACAGGAATAGTTGGAAAAGAGCCAGGCCAAGTATAAGGATAGGCATGATAAGCATCGGATGGAGCATAGTTTTCAAGTTGGAGACCAAGTCTGGTTGTATATCAGCAAGGACAGGATGCAAGGTGAAGGTAAAAAGCTAAAACCTATCAGGTATGGACCTTTCAGGATACTTGGGAAGATTGGTGAAAATGCTTTTCACCTTGATCTACCAGCTTACATACACATCTACTCAGTCGTAGACGTAGACTGTATGAGGTTGTTTGAACCTTCAATGATTGAAGATCGTGAAGAGCAGAGTCAGTTACCTTCTGTGATGACCTACTACCTGAATATCTTAATGAATTACAGGAAGATACAGTGCTGGACGGGAAGGTAAGGACGATGTGCAGTGGACAGGTGGAATACCTTAGGATTGGGCTTAAAGGTTCGAAGCCAAACAGTGCGAAGTGGATTGAGATTGGGCAGGTGAGACAACAATTTCCTCACTTAGTTGATGCTTGAAGAAAACCAACTTTTGGTGGTCCAAAAGCTTTTTCAGTAGGAAGGCTGTGATCCAAATAGAATCCATAAGTGACTGTTAAGGAACCTTGACTGTATCGGGATGAAACAAATCTTTAAAGAATCCAAAACAACATTAAAAACACCCTAAACCAGTGGTAATGGTGGCCAACGTGGAACGACGAGGACCTCGGTCAAAGCGCGCTGACCGAGGCCCATGGAGACTGTGCGAGAGGCCAAAGTAGCCCTTGGGAGCCCTGGATCGAGAAAAGGAGGTGATTTTCGATGCACGAACAGGGACAAAATGGGAAAGCCCAAGCACCCGGTCACGTGGGGGAACCAGAGGACCCCGGGCAGGAAAAGGTAAAAGCGTTAAAGTACCAAGGCATGACCCATGCCCTGGAAACCGACGGTTTTGATCGGGGCGCCCTTGAACAGTAAGAGGTTTTGGACAGGAGTAGAGCGACCCCATACACCGATCGACGCTTGGTGGCGGAGGAGATAGAAAACTGTTGTCGATCGCACATTATCGGTCGAGCAAGTCAACCGTGCTCAATGTGCGTATGACGTCGGATCTTGAGGAGCCCAGATTGGACAGCTGAGATTGCGCCCGATAGAAAGAAGCGGAATCGACAGGGAATTAAGCCGCGTTCTAAAGGGATTTGGAATCCATTTGACCGCCACGGTGGAGAAAGAACATATCCACGACATAACTGAAGAAATGAATCAATGAGCAGGTTGGCGCTGTTCTGATGGGGACACATGGCTACTTCCCGAGCATCCATGATAACGCTGAACAAGGAAATCCAAACACAACTGCAGTAGGTGAATTGATGTAGGTGGAAGAGGAACCGAACATGCATAGAGATCAAATGGCTAAAGCCATGAACAGAGACAGTCGAATATAAGAGAGAGTTGGTCAGGAACCCAGATAGAGAGAATTTCAAGAGACCAAGAGAGACAGTGAACGACAAACCCTGAGAGGGGGACTGAACACAGAGAACAGTAAAGCCAAGTAGAGGAGATAAAGGGCCGAGCTGACCACAGGCAGCATCGAGCATCAGAGAGCTTGAAGACTCAAGCCTTCCCCTAAAGGAATCTATCCGGACTGAGCATCACATTTGGCTCTTTCCACTGTAGAGCAAGGGTCACAGAGCTGGTAGGGAGAAAAAGAGTCCGTGTACTCCGAGTGGCTTGGGGAATCCAAGAACCAACCTACCAAGCGAAATCTGCTTCAGGAGAACTCATATTGAGTCCCTATATTGTAATCTCTCTGTTGTAAGACACAATAAAACAATGCCACCACTGAAGCTAGACTGGAGATGTAGCCCTGGAGAATAGGGTGAACTCCTTATTAAAAATTGTTTGTGTCTTCGTGTAGCTTACTATATTTCTCTGTTGTCTTTCCACTTATTTTTTGTGTATTGGTAATCTGATCGATCGGTTGTTTCAATAACACAGAACACACACACACACACACCAGCACATGAGTCTGTAATACCTTTTGTTTAATAAATCTTCAACTGAGGTCACTCATAGGGTGGTTATCAAATCACTGAGTGACTCGGGATGAGTCACAGGTGTTGGGGGCCTGTTGGGTGCAACCCAACGTGGTCCAAATTTTGGTCAAAAACTTCGCATTTTGAGGAGCATAGCACACAGAGCTAGCAAAGTTATATTCATCACAATGTTTAAGGGCTTTTGGATGGGTAAAAAACCCTAATTTTGTAATGGGTATTAGGTATTAGTCCATTGTTTTGTCGGATCCATGGTATGTGGACCATGGTATTCTAGTAAGGAAAGTTATATAAAGAAGATTTAATACTTTGTCAATAGCTAAGCACAAAAGGAATTAACAGATTGATCATATTTTCTATCTTGGGTCGGTATTTTGAGGAAGGCTCCGTAGCTGAGTGCGCAGAGGCCTTGGGAGAATTTGCAGCTGAGTGTGCATCCCGCTTGTAGCTGGGTGTGCAAGTCAGAGAAGTGAATGTATTGAAGGTCCTTATTAGTAAAGAAGAAGTTTTGGTGAAGTATTGTGCATCTTTTTGTTTTCATTATATGTTGTTATAAATATCGTCATGCATGCTTTTTACTGAAATATGCAAAAGAATACTTGTTATATTGTTCTCTATTATGTTTATGCGTTAAGTATTAATGTGTTCAATCGCACACACACATCATTTATAATAAACCTTCACACCAAACAAGAATCAATTCATATACCTATTACACAATACAATAATAATGGGAGAACGAGTTGGGTTGGTTGGGCCCTAGCCAACTAACTCGTTTCCCTTTTTAAGGAAAACAATTAATCTATGGGAGCAGGATTACCATCATAGGGAATAGACAAAATAGATGCATGAACCTGGAATTTTCCCTCTTTTATTAAAATGATAAAAGTCTCTGCTCATTACATGATATATAGCAATAGATCTAACTCCTAGAGGGATTGTGGTGATACAAGTTCTCAAAATAAAAAAGCCAAAAGTTTCCCATAGTATTTCCACCCTACATTCAGATCAGACTTCAATTTATACAAATTACATCAACCCTTAGTCATGTTAAGCTAATAACAAAAATATGCAGTTTTTGGTGATTGATACCTATCTTTAGAACCCTTGAACGCTCTAAGCCATATACAAGAAAACAAGGATAAGTCTTATGAAGTAAGTGCACACCTTTTCCTCTGACATTTAAGATGGATTTTGAGTTAATATTCTCGAATCAGCGATCATCCATATCTGGTGCAGGAACAAAAGTAAGTGCAGGAATATCGGGATCTTGTACCATAACCACTTTTGACTTCGAATTAGTGATCATGTAATACCAATCCATAAGGTAATGTAAACGATAAGTTACATGGAAAAACATAGACCTATTTAACCTTTTAATTAAGATAAGCATACATATCAATTTTCCCAAAAAGCCATTAAGAGAAACCAAAAATACTTGCAGAGAGGCCTTATTGAGGTTGTAAAATAGAGGCTAGGGTAGGGTAATTTGGCTAAAAATTAGGACAATTACAACAACCAACAGAACTCCTATAACATTCAAGAGACTTGATGAATTAGCTTGGAACTAGAAGAATACCCTCATCCACATCTCAAAATTTTCAAATATTTATGTAGGTTTTAACCCTATACAATTAATTGTTGCAAACTAATTCTTAATAAAACTAAAAATATGCAATGGAAAACACACACATTAATACAAAGGTTTTATCCTAGAAAACCCCCAATCCAAGCAAAAAACTAGGTCACAAAATTCCATTAGTCCCTTAGCCAAAACCTAGCTAAGTGAGCCCTCGCTGCTCACCTCCCTAGCACATTACAATGAAATCTTTTGAAGCCTTTTAAATCCTTCATTACATGCAATCCATAGGCATGAAACCATGAGCAAGAGAAACCATGTGCCCCAAAACCATCATTGTTTCATTGGACAAATTTGACTCTTTTACCAAAGCAAGCCTACCTAACAATTTTAGCATTAATGACCACAACTAGGAATAATTATTTTGTAGCACAAACTTGGGATATGGTGCTCCTAAATCCACCTCCTACTCATCAAACTTAGAGTCTCCTTTTTCGTCACCTACTCCATCATCAAAACCTCCTTCATTCTCCCATGCCCTTAGTCCTCAATCATCTAAAGCATTCTTTGAAAGGTTTTGTTCCATATTCAAATCTTTTACTCAGCCCTTATATTTCTATGATGGTTGAACATATCTAATAAATTAACTGCATGCAAGCCCACTCTTCTTTTTTTATCCTCTTAATATCTCCTCCGTTTTTCTCCTATCCTCAAATCAAATCATAAAAAAAGTGTTGCCAATGAGATGTTGTAATTTGGGTGAAATACCTTATAAAAAAGAAAAAAAGATAAACAAGATAAACAAGAAGAAAAAAAACATTAAATATCCAAATGACCCATCTAAATGTGTTTGAAGTTGGAAGAAATTCTCAATGTATCAAAAAAAAGAAATTAATAAATGCAAAATGAGACATAGTGGGAGTATATGCATGAGATTGGTGAGCCCAATAATGCCTAGAACAATCATAACAGGACAATCAAAACAAAAAACAACCATCAGAATCAGATAATCAAAACAAAAAACAACCATCATAAAAATGAGATAAGTGAAACTTGTGGACTAAATACCTCCTTTCACCTCCTTACATATTTGAATTTTTAATATTATGTCATTTATAAAATCGTTGGGTCAACTCATTGAACAATACACCTGCAAGTGGATAAACAAGTGAACATAGTTCTATTTACCAAAAGAAACAAAAACAAAAAAAACTAACTAACTAAAAGAAAGTTCTAAATCTAAGCTAATATTTTATTTTTTATATCTATGGTTGTACACCACATCTTTTTTTCATTAATAATGCGACCATGAGTTCGTGGTAGAAATGATGCAGGGTCACACAAACCATTGTGTGATTTCAACGAATCCATGATGCTTTTTAAAAAGTTCACGTGGTTTTGGTACTTAGGTGAAATATTAGTTTATACTAAGTGTAGTTTAACTATGTAAGGCTTTTAATTTTTTTAGTTGCGTTTGTTATGTTTGAAATTATAAGTTTGAATGGTACGATATTTCTAATTCAAGCGTTTTAAGCGTTTTAATTTTTATTTTTTAAAGGTTGAATGTATTATATATTT
>APFE031612499.1:9417-34753 GCA_000404065.3 Pinus taeda
TCCAGGTGTGATTTTTGATACATGACTCATTCACTGGATGGCTGCGACCATACCTGAGTCAATTCATTGATCCTAACCAGATGGCTGTGTCCATACTACGGATCTAGATTATCATGTACTCTCTTATGGATGGCTGCAACCATACCACGTACATCATGTATTTGAGCTATCAATTGTATCTCTCAATGCAGATTCGCGGCAGCAGCTATATGTGTTCTTGTAAAGCATTTCACCCCTCTCTCTCTCTCGGGCCTCATGCTTTAGGGGGCATCTGTTACAATGTAATTTGTCACCATTGGTCACCGTCCCTGTTACCCCTATTTTCATACATTGGAGGGTACATTCCGGGACCTGTGAGCAGTGATATAGCCTAAAAACACTTGCATTATGTTCCCCTGAGTATGTACTTCATGTTCCCTGAAGACACCTTCTGCAAATTATCCCTGAAAAGTGCCCTTTTTCCATTGGCACAGGTACACAGTGTCTTATCCGTGCCAATTACTGAGATCCTCAAAAATGGGCGCGCCCATTGGCGCTCTGTCCTAGAACAGCACTCGCGCCAACTAAGTTTGGTAATGACTTTTGGCAAACGCGCACCCATATGTTTTTTCCTTTCAAATCATGAAGTCTTTTGAGGGAAAAAATCCATCTGATAGAGGTCGAGAGTCATCATCTATCCTTGAGATCTATCCTCAGTAGCTTTTCAGAGATAATGTCGATCCACAATGGGCGTCCTGGTGCATTGAATCTTCCTCCCTTCTCCATTTATAAAAGTATGTCCTCATGGATTAGATAGGGGGGGTTCTGGGAGTTCTAGAGTTCTGGAGTAATGCTAGTTGTGATTATGCTCGTCTGGAGTGATAGTAAGAGTCTTGAAGCATAGGGAGGTTATGCTGTTGGAATCCTGAGAGAGAGAAGGTATATTGCAAGGCATACATAGCTGCTCGCCCAGCCAGAGAATAGGTTCAACGTCAGAAACTTGGTTGTATCTTTCTCTGCCTATTATTCATTAATAGATGACTACTGTTATGGTTCCATTCTCATTTGTCTCATGATGGTTAATGTGAATTACATCCTTTCTGACTTATGTATAGTTGCTTTTACTAGATTTCACGCTTGTGTTTGTTATCTCTTTGCATGTGCAGGTGTCCCTCCACAAGGATAGTGGAGGATCGTGACCGACCAGAGCGAAGGAGTGAGAGCGACATCTCTTCCTCAAACAAATAGCGCTGGAATCCAAGTAGGTGTTCATTACCCACTTTTTAATTACGACTAGGAACTTGCAGAGTAGCATTGATTGATTGTTGCTAGACCCATTTTTGGCTAGTGGGATCACCTCTGTCCGCAGAGGGGATTTACCTGTTTAACAATTTGGCAACTCCGCTAGGAAGAAGCTATTTGGAGTTTGTCTTGCATGTTAGTTTTCTCTTGCTTTCCTGAGTTAATGAGCTTTCTGGGTCAGTTTTAAAATTGTTATTTGTTGTTTGATCCTTCTGAGCACTGTTGGCCCGACCCTGGTCTGTCTCGTTTATTTTTTGGGTCATCAAACGCGGTTGGCGCGTTTTTTCCTTTGACAGTCGCGCCAGTTGGTGCATGTTGCACAATAGGAACTCGCGCCAATTCCTGAATAGCGCAAGTTGCAGATTCACAGTCGCGCCAGCTCTGTGAATTTTGCCAGTTTGTTAGTTGAAAGCTCCTTAAACTCGAATTTTTGTTTTTTTATATCTTTTGCAGCTTCTGGAAGTGTGTTAGACCTTTGTGTGACTGGTTATTACTTTTATCCTTCAGTTGTTTTCTTATTTCTATCAATTTTGTATCCTAGCCCTAGAACACCTAGTGGCTTTGCATGTCGAGCCTTCTGTGGGAAGTTGTGGTTTGATAATCCAGTCAACTTTTTGGTTGTTTTCTGCACTCATCTAGTGGTTGTGAAAGTTTGGTATTCTATAATTCGAGTGATTCACTTCTAGCTTGTTTAGAAATCTCACCCAATTTTCTTGATTTGCACTTGATTGGTTCTTAGATTACATTAGAATCATCTTGTGTTTGAGAATTCTCTTGCATAGATCACATTTGCATAATTAGAATTCTCATTTGTGCATAGATTACGTTTGCACACTTTTCAAGTGAATTGTGTTCCAAGCGATTTCCTTCCTCCTTTGAATTCCTTTTTGTCTTGTTGAGCTTAGATCACATAGCTCATAAACCTTAGTTTTTCCTTTGATTCAGAAAACTGGTTTTTAGTGTCTTGGGAACTTTCTTGTGTTTTCATCGAGTGATTTTATTCCTTTTGCTTGGTGTAGCTATCTCTCAAAGTCATTTTAAGTGCTTTGTGCCATTGAAAAGAAAATCAAACTAGTATCTTTTGCATTTAATAGTTAAAAGGAAAAGAACATCTCGTTGATTTGTGTTTTCAAAGAAAAGTTTCATTTCATTACCATTAGTTGCATTAGGTTGTTTGATTGCTTGAGTTTGTTTTGTTTGATTGGAAATTCCTAACCTTCTCATAGTTAGAATTCATCGAACGAAATGATGTTCTTTGGCATGTAGTTTGCATCTAAGTATTTCTGAGAGATCATACGGTAGGACCTGAAATCAAAACTTAATTCAAGATCAACCGTAAAATAAACCAAATTTATCTAAAAATGCATTGGAACTTAACGAAAATATCTAGAGTTCTAGGCTAGAGACGTGCTCCGACGTCGTTAAACCTAGTCACTCTTGTTTTCGCATTAAGGTTGGGTGATTCCTCCTGGTGTGATTCAATTGTGGTCTAGCACGGATTTGGGATCCCACGTACCGTCGCGTATATATGGGGAGACTCCACTAGGTTTGCATCCTTTATCCATAGGAAGCCGAGTCTGCCGCCTTGTGAACCGTGACGCACCGAACACAGCATTCGGGAAGATTGACTGCAGTACGGAAAGTCCTTGGTTCTCATACGATTGCCAAGGTGTATAAGCAGTTTTACGGATTGCTTGGTAAATCTTTTGCTTAGAATCTCCAGAGCAGTCACTTTTTATCCTTTTCGGACTCCCTAAAAGAAAAGGTGTAAGTGAGCGTCTTGTCACTTCGTGCTCATTAAACATTCGAAGGAGACTAGAGTCATCTTTTCGTCCTTTTCTCAAATCTCGAAACATGAAAAGGTCAAGTTCAGTTCCTGCGTCTTAAAAATTTATTTGGCCACGATAACATTACCTGGTTAGATCTTGTGTGCATTAGCTTGAGTAGGTTTCTTTTGCTATGGCAACTTTTCCAGGTTTCACCAACCCAAGTCCCCCTCCTGACGGGAATCCTAGTCATTCCCCTCTTGGGAATGTTGGTGCTCCTTATATGGCGACGTTATCCCTTCCGGGTTTAACCGTCGGGTTGCCTGTTTGGTTTTTTTCAACCTCTTTGGTCCCTACCGTGTCGGCTGATACTCCATCAGTCCCTCCACATGCACAACATCATGTTGAACCTAAGGTGGACCTCTCTCCTTCGACGCCTACTTCTACGTATCCTTCTTGTACTTCGCTTGGTGAAAGTTACGATTCGAATAACCAGGTGGCTAAGAAGAGGAAGAAGAAGAACAAGAAGAAGAAGTCTCCTAAGGGAGAGGTTACAAATACAACTGTTACTCCCTCAAGTACACCTGAAGTCGGGCCCCCTTCCGCTCATTCGCAGAAGGTTAAGTTTCCTTGTCGATTATGCAAGGAGGACCATCTTCTTCGTGATTGTCCTGGTATTCCCAGGATCTTAGAAGTATGGTCTCGTGATCCGGTCCGCCCCTCATCGTCCTCTGAAGCTCACGGCGATGCTACCTCATCAGTTGGGAATGGCAAGGGAAAAGGGAAGATTCGAATCCCCTGCAGACTTTGTGAAGGCAATCATCCCCTTCACCTTTGTCCACTCATGGATAAAGCCTCCAATGTTTTGGAAAGTCTCCCAGCTCCCTCGCCCCAACTCCCCATTGGATATCAACGTCTTTCTACAGCTGCATATCATTCGCCTCCCAACAATGAGATTGGTTCACATTCTCCTCTTGTCCAGGCCCCTCTCCCCAAACCTGGTTGTGCCCAGTCTGTTCCAGACCAACCTTTGGTCGGGAAGAGTGTCGACTGGAGTCCACCTCCTGTCGACCACTCTGTTTCGGAAGGGAAACATTCCCATGTTCTTCTCGTCTCCTCGGATTCTCTTGAGCTCGATGATGGTTTTTCCATCCTAGCCTCTCCGGAGAATTACAATTCGGTTCCTTCCGCGCAGGGGGGCAACCATATGGTTCCCCCACCAAGTAGTTCGGTCGTTTCCTTCGATTGGAGTTGTTTGACTACCCCTCCCCTTCCATCCCATGTGCCTTTCTGGGTCACCTCCTATGCTTCCCATATGGCGCTGCCTGGCACTGTGTTAGATGAAGGCGCATTGGTTAGTCTTATGCCTGTTACTACTTGGCAGGCTTTGGGTTCTCCATCGCTTGTACCTGTCGCACCGAATCTCACTGCTTTTGACGAAGGAACGAGTCAACCATTAGGGATCCTTCCAAAGTTCCCTATCACTTTGGGAGGCAAGACGGTCTATATAGACGTCTCGGTTACCTGAGGTTCTTTAGACTTCAGTCTTCTCCTTGGTCGTGACTATGTGTATGCCATGGGAGCCCTTGTTTCTTCACTTTTCCGTGTGGTTTTTTTTCCACACAATGGAAGAATAGTGACAATGGATCAATTATCGTTCATTCGTCCACAAGCCCCTCCAGCACAATTATCCTTCCCTCTTGGTTCTCATCCACCAGTCGCATCTGTCTCACCCCAGATCAACTACGTGGCTACCTCTCACGTGCCTATATCCAGCAATGATGCCATCGTGCATAGTGTCCTGGGGGCATTGGGTCCTGACTTCCGAGACATTGACCTCCCACCGGGAGTGCCACTCTTGGAAGCCCCAACTTCCTGTTCATTATAATGAAATTAGGTCGAGACGGAGCATAGTTCACTTTCCTATGTCAAGCTCTCTAAAAAATGAAACTAGGTTCATACGGAGCATAGTTCACTTTCCTATGTCAAGCTCCTTAAAAAATGAAACTAGGATTGGTCGGAGCATAGTTCCCTTTCCTATGTCAAGCTCCTTAAAAAATGAAACTAGGTTCATACGGAGCATAGTTCGCTTTCCTATGTCAAGCTCCTTAAAAAATGAAACTAGGACTGGTCGGAGCATAGTTCATTTTCCTATGTCAAGCTCCCTAAAAAATGAAATTAGGTCTGGTCAGAGCATAGTTCATTTTCCTATGTCAAGCTCCCTAAAAAATGAAATTAGGTCTAGTTCGGAGCATAGTTCACTTTCCTATGTCAAGCTCCTTAAAAAATGAAACTAGGATTGGTCGGAGCATAATTCACTTTCCTATGTCAAGCTCCTTAAAAAATGAAACTAGGTCTGGTCGGAGCATAGTTCATTTTCCTATGTCAAGCACCCTAAAAATGAAATTAGGTCTAGTTCGGAGCATAGTTCACTTTCCTATGTCAAGCTCCTTAAAAAATGAAACTAGGATTGGGCGGAGCATAGTTCACTTTCCTATGTCAAGCTCCCTAAAAAATGAAACAAGGAGTCTCAGAGCATAGTTCACTTTCCTATGTCAAGCTCCTTAAAAAATGAAATTGGATCTGGCCGAGCATAGTTCCTGATCTTGTGTCAAGCTCGTTAAAAAATAAAACAAGGGTTATGAGGATAGTTATTTTACTGTGTCAACCTCATTAAAAAATGAAACAACTCCCTTTCCAAATCGAGTCTATGGATTAAGATCTCGTAAAATACAAGTCGAGTCTTTCCAAGATCTCGAAAGTGAACCTTCATTCCATCCACTTTGTTGAATGCAATGAAGCTTGGGGGGCATGTACCTCGTTTTGCGTCATTATGCTGGGGGCATGAAAATTTATAACAAGCATAGTTTTTCGTTTCAAGCTTGTGTAAACATGAAACCGAATCCAAGCATAGTTATCCATGGTTCAAGCTTGTGTAAAAATGAACCCACACCCGAGTCACCTTTAACCTCTTTTCTGACTCGTAAAATATGAAAAGATTGCCAAGTATTTTTTCCTTTTTGACTCGCTAAAGAGAATAAAACTGGAGGTCTTCTTTTAGCTCTTTTCTGACTCGCTAAACATGAAAAGATTGCCGAGTTGTTCCTCTTGACTCGTTAAACGTAAATAAGAGGCGGTCATCTTTAAACTCCTTTCCGACCGTATAAAGAATGAAAAGATCATCGGACCTTTGTCGTTTCAGGTTCGTTAATGGAAACAAAACGACGTGATATCGGTCGCTTTTTTACTTTTTCGGATCAATGTCACTATTTATGAAAAGTACTCCTCGGTCGTAATGATCGGGTGGTTCTTTCGAGCATCGTTTTATACTTTTTCGGGCTCGAGAGACACAACTTTACGAAAAAGGACACCCCTGGAGTCTTCTTTTTGCTGTCTTTTCAAACTCTCTAAACATGAAAAGACACCGAGTTCTTCCTTTGTCAGACTCGTTAAAACTTAATGACATTGGATTTCGTCGAAATGACGCTCCTCAAGCATATGCTATCCCCGTCAAGCTTTTCATCCAAAAATATCCGGGGTACTCGCCAGAAATGGTGGGGGAATAAAGGAATCATAATCATCGTCATCGGCAGTATGTCGCTCTTGAACATGGCACTTGTTGCATTCGTTTCTGGGTGGGGACATCTCATCTTGTTTCACATTTGCCTCCATGGGTTTGGGTTATCCTATTTGACCATTCATCTGCTCATCGTCTTGTCATCATGACCCCTGATCATTTGACCTCAAATACTGCCAAATCCGTTGTTGTGCCGCTGATATGTTCAAGAGAAGTTGGCCTCTGCAAGAATACTCAACCTCCCTTCGATATCTCACACAAAAGATATTGTCTCTTTCCGTCTCGTGTCGTTGATGTGGGAAACCTTATGGCCCACCTTCGATCAAGATCACTTCCTGTCGACTTCAGTTCATTATCCAGGAAGGTGACCTAGAGACTCCCTTCAGGTACCTTGGGGCCTGCATGCCTCAATGGCAGGTTCTTCATGTTCGACACGAGGTTTTCATCATTGGCCTCCAATCGGATGATTCTACAGGTGTTCGACACTGGCTCATTGATTCACACGCTGTGCATTGTACCTATAGTACCTTGAGGACCATCGTCATTATTGGTGGCACCTCTCACGTCTGTTAACAGTTTTCATCATTGACTGGTAAGCAGACGATGTTCATGCATGTTCGACTTCGACTCCTATATTCACATGCTTGAACTTGTACTGTGTTTGGGTCGAGTTGGAGCGCAAGACCCCGGATTGTGCATATTGAAATCCGGGTTGCGTTTTGTGGATTATTGTAATCATTACATGACTCATTCTTTGGATGGCTATGACCATGCCTGAGTCCATTCATAGATCCTCATTGGATGGCTGCGACGATACCTGAGTCCATTCATAGATCCTCATTGGATGGCTGCGTCCATGCCTGGGATCCAGTTTTATACTCTGTTACGGATGGTTGCGCCCATACCACATATATATCATGTACTTGAGATATCAGTTGTACTTCTTTTCGCAGGTTCTCCGGCGGTAGTGTTTCAGTCACACATGTTCTTGTAAAGCACTTCACCCCTCTCTCTCTCGGGCCTCATGCTTTAGGGGGCATCTGTTACACAGTAATTTGTCACCGTCCCTGTTACCCCTCTCCCACATCTTGGAGGACCCATTCTGGGACTTGTGAGAAGTGACAAGACTTGAAACCACTTGCTTTATTCACCTCTAAACATGAGCTTCATATGCCCTTAAGACATCTCCTGCTCATTGCCCTTAAAAACAACCCTTTTTGCATTAGCGCTGGTACCCTGTGTTATGCCCGTGCCAATGGGGAAAATCCTATTGAAAGGGCACGCCATTAGCACTCTGTCCCAGAGTCACAATCGCGCCAACCATTTTGGGCAAAGTTTTGAACTAATCAAACCTCCAAAAGTTCTATCCAACTCATTCACCAACTTCATCCAAGTTAAGTGAGGATGGTTTGGCTTCGAATCTCCTTGAATGGGAAGTAGTTTGCCACCATTCCATAGAAGTTTCCAAGTGATGAAGCCAAATCCATTATTGTTGTGATTGACCCTATCTCTTCCTTTTCCTCTATAAAAGCTTGTCTCCATGGCTTGAGCAAGCTAGTCTTAGTTCTGACTCTGGTGGCAATACTTGTGCTGAAAGGAAGATATCAAAAGATTGGAGTTGCAAGAAGCCTTCTTTGTACATAAGGCTTAACCTAAGTAAGGAGATCTTGTCACCAAAGAGAGAGAAGCTTGTCCCTCATCCCTTCAAGCTTTGCAAGACTTGTGTAGATGAGCACCCAGCCAAAGGAGGACTTGACGTCAGGACGCTGGTTGTATTCTCCTTTGTTGATTATTAATAATAGATGACTATCATTATGGTTCCATTCTCATTGTTGTAATGATTAATGTTGAATTATATCCTTCCCGACTGATGTATAATTGCATATATTAGATTTCACGCTTGTGTTTGTGTTGTTCTCTTTGTGTGCAGGTGTCCATTCACGTGGATAGTGGAGGATCGTGACTGGCCAAGGCAAAGGAACGTGGGTGACGTCTCTTCTACAAACTAAAGCGTTGGATCTCAAGTAGGTCCCCATTACCTACCTTTTATTTGCAATTAGGAACTTGCGTGATAGCATTGTTTGATTGTTGCTAGGCCCGTTCTGGGCTAGTAGGGATTGCCTCTATCCGTAGACGGGATTTACCTCTCCAACAGAGACCATGCCGCTTTTATTTGCTTCATATGATTACCATTTGTCAATTCTTGCCTTTTTTTGCTTTAGATTAGAAAGCAAATCAAGCCTCTAGCTAGAAGCACGTAAGTCATTATTTACGAAATACCTGTCTCCTTCGATATCACATTCAATGCACTCGACAAAAGACTTAGCATCATAAAAAAATTGCAAAACCTACTTCAAAGTTGTGCTATATCTGCATCTCCTTCTCCGCACTCCATATAATCTTTAAGCACTCTGAAAAATGTATCAGCATTACTTGTTCCACACCTCAACACAATAATATAAGCACATTAATATAAGTAATAATATAATCCAAATCATAACATGACATTCTTTGAGCACTTTCTCTTACTAAGTAAAATTTTCCTACAACATTAAATTAGCCTTATGTAGAATGCGGATGAAGAAGCTACACTCGATATAGTCCCTCCTCCTACACTTACCCCCTGCCTCACTTACGTAAGGGAATTGCAATCCCGTTAGTTCTGGCATCTTTGGACTCTTTAAGCACTCTGCATAATGTAGCAACCTTATTTGTTCCACATATCCGCACAATGTATCAACATTAATTGTTTTGCACCTCTGCACAATAATAGAAGCGAATTAATATAAGTCATAATATGATGTTAATTTAAAACATGATATTCTCTTAACATTTCCTCTTGCTAAGAAAATTTCTCCTTCAATGTTAAATTAGCCTTATGCAGAATGCAGAGGAAAAAAACTTGACTCGATCTAGTCCCTACTCCCACAATTCACGTACACACTTTCTCCCACACTTCCCACACACGCTTTCTCTGAACAACAAAGTATTAGCAACTAGCAACCCAACATCCTTATGTGGAATACGGAGGAAGAAAACTTGACCCAATATAGTCCTTACTCCCGCACTTCTTGCATACGCTTTCTTCCGCACTTGCTGTACACCCTTTCTCTTGTACTTGATGCACACACTCTCTCCTGCACTTGAATTCGAAACATGCATAAATGGATACATGGACGAATCTATGCAAAAATGGCATTCATTATGTACAATGTGGATAAATATTTATTATGTGGAAATAACTCAATAAACCTTTCATTGTATTCAAAATAAATTCATTGCGAAATTGATATATAATAATGAATTTCGACACTCCACACAATGTATTGATTCGCACAAGTAAGATTGTAATTTTCTGGGCTTAGTATTCCTCAGTATATGCCTAATATGAATTTACAAATACCACACAATGCACAAACTTGCACTTTTGAATACATTCCTCTTTGCAAAAATAAATTGATATATAATATTGCTTAGTATTTAATTTCCAAACTCCGCACAATGGACGAATTTGCATATCTGCATAAATTCCCCTCCATACAAATACACTGATATATAATATTGCAACGCGGAAGTGTAGATTGCTCAATATTTGCTTCATATAAGTATCGATAGTCTGCAAAATGTATCAATCAACACAAGGAATTCTCCAGACTTAGTATTCCTTAATATATTCTTAATATGAATTTCCAAACTCCGCACAATGGACAAACTTATACTTCCACATACATTCCAAAAGCTTCTTTCACTAAGGTATGCCAGAGAACTCTATAGAAAGAAAATGCATGCGGAAGTGTGGAACATCACGACACACTTGTATTTATTATTGCGCACACTTGTCCTGTTGCATAAATCACAAATTAAAAAATAAATTTCATTTAATGTTGTAGCCTTATACAAATTTCATCTAATGTTGTTACCACAATCTTTGCCTTGAGAGGTGCACTATTGCATTTTGAACTCAGATGCACTTTCACTGGTTTCAATCGTTTAAAAACAATTATTGTGCGGAAGGAAGGTGAGCGGGAGAACTATGTGAATGGGAAATGCATGTGGAAGTATAGAACATTGTGACATACCAATCTAGAATATGGAGATACATATTAGTCAATATTAAAATATTACCAATAATATATAATAATAATGATGTGAAAGAACTATGTAGACTGTTAGCACCTAAATCTGCGTTGGGCTGAAGGAAGGCAAAATTCAGGGTAACCACAAACCACACTTAGTCTGGTAGCTAGCCCTACTAGAACAGGAGAGGGATCTCTCCGAGTCACGCTCAGTGAATAGATAAACGAAACGGTCTGAGATGAATTACAATGAAGTATTGATCTTAGGCTAGTAAGTAAATATGGATACAAGAAGCAATTTTTTATGAATGACTGAGTTTCTGGGATGGTATGGGACCCAAGGACCACAATGAGAAGAGAATTTAATACAAAGGCACATATTACTTCGTGAGGCAAGATAGGCGGAAAGTCTAGAAATTTAGTTTGAAGTAATGCGGAATGGAGAGATTGCTTAGGAGGGTGAAAAGGGCATGGACAACATGAATCCTTTTCAACAGAAGAAGAACACTAAACATGAAATTTTCCCACATGCAGAGCAATAAAAATGAATTCTACCTTATCTAACTTAGAAAATTTCACTGGAAATGAATATGAAATGAACTGTGATACATAACGAAATACATATGAAACATAAGACACACATTTGCTGCACTCACAGCCACATGAATCTCATGAAACAGAGTCGCTGCCTTTCATTAATCCTCTGTCAAAATATACAATGAAGAAACAAAGTTTCTTTCCCACAGTCTCCCAGAAATTACAAGCCAATCAACCCTTTGCAAATAGTTTGCATACAATAAATAGAAGATGCCATGAGGAGATAGAACGACCAAGGGTTGGGGAGTTTCTCGAATTACTACAAAATGGAGATGGAAAGCCAACCTTTAGCTACAGGTGCAGTGTTACAAAAATGAAAAATGGCTTTGGGTGACCGTTTGCCTTCCTTTGCCACTTGTATAGAAGCCTTTAAAATTTGCCTTGGTTTCTGAAAAAAGTGAAGTGTAGATGAGCGGGCCCACTTGTGGAAAGCTGCAAATCAAAATTTCGCAAAACGGAGGTGAATTTGGCCATTTTCCCTATATGCGCCGCGCCACTTTCTATATGCGCCATGCCACTTTGGAGGCTGTTTTGAGGCATCTGTAGGAGTCCAAAATGTACCCAAGTGTTCTTTTTGGAAAGCCTGGCCTGTCTACTTTCCAACCCAAGTGGAATTTCTGTATTTGGTGCTCATTTGCCCCTCCAAATCTTCATTCTCCCAAGACTGCTTCCTATGTTTCAAAATAGGGGCAGAGAGGTCATTTTTTGGGTGTTTTTGACCTCCTGGAGACTCAAATCATGCCCAAATTTCTTGTCCAAGCACCAGTAGTCGTGATTTTGCATGCTAAATCCAAAAATACAAGCCATTTCCAATTTTGAGCTCCCAATCCTAAGCGCCGGGCCATTGGGAGAAAAATCCTGTGTTTTGACCAAAAAATTTCCATGTGACCAAAACGGCCCCAAATTTCTTGAAATTTGGGCTGTATGTTCTCTAAGAGGCACTATGCTGGGCCACAGAGGCTTTAGCCAAGATTTGAATCCAATCTTGCTCCTTTTTCCTCTTTTGCCTCTTTGTTGCTTTGCTCAATTTTGCCTTCAAGCTCCTTATCCGAGCCTTTGCACTCATGTTCCGTGCCCTGTAATGATAAACCATGCTCCTCAGTATGGTTTTGTCTTTGTCATCCATCTCCACCAGTCTCTCAAGGTGGATGTTGATCCGCTCGAGCCAAGACTCACGGTCATTGTTAATCTCTTGCTCCAAGGTAGTGAGCTCGATCCTCCTTTGTTGGGCAGCTTGTCGATTCTCACGATGCTTTGTAGTCCATGATCTCATGCTGGTCCTCAGCTGTTTGTTTCCTCTGCTTCCGAATACTTTGTGATCCATTTGGGCCTCTCCAAATTTGAGTGACAAGTCTTGGATCTCTGTGTTCTGCTCCTGGATGTCATCTTAAGTCTGGCACTCTCCACATCTGCATCATCATCCTGAATGAGGATGAAGTCGGCCTCCTGTTCACCTGATGGCCCCTCGTCATGCATGGGCTTCTTGCCCTTGTCCTGTACCTATGTAGTCGATGCCGAAAGTGAGGCCCCTTCCACCCCGGGTGGAGATAACACTCGCTTTGCTGCTGCAAACAAGTGCCTACTGCCTCTCTGATATGTAACGAATACTGGCATACTAGTGGTCTCATGGCACTCATACTGATGAGAAGGACCACCTATCTCATGCTCTGCCTCTGATAGTACCTGTGAAGTGCTGAAAAGGTCACAGGAGATGAAGTCCTCCCAAGAAATGCCCTGCAATCCCAACTGATGATCCACCAAAATCCGGATAAGAGCAAAGCGATAAACACTGTTAAGTTGCTGCTGAGGTGTCTTATGTTGCATGAAGGTGTTCATCCTCTCTATGTTCCTTCATATGAAAAATGGGAGGTTCATCATCCACACCCTGGTAAAGTGCATGAGCAACCTAATGTGGTAGGCATATAGGCGAGAGAACCTCCCCTCACAGCTGAAGTACTTCATGATCAATTTCATGAGTGGAGCATACTCACCTTTCAAATACCTGAATGGAAAGACTCTTGTGAGCTACCTCAAGAATATGGCCTTAATGTAAGGCTCATAGTGTCGCCTATCGACTTTCTTTTTCTTGTGCCACTATTCTCCAACATTCGGTATGCCAGTTGCCACTGATATAGTTTTGAGTGTCAATGTGAAGGTGATCCTGGCCAAGATAGACTGACCTCCATGTAGGTGAAGCACAAAAAGAAGGGCTAACTCATGATGAACTCTAACATTAGCCACCCTTTAACAAAATTCAAAACATGATAGATGCTGGAAACATGACATGGCAAGAGGGCAGACCTGCAATTTAGTGAGGGTAATCGGCTCACCCCTAACATGTTTTCCACTCTTGTGATGTCTCCTAGGAGCCTGTTCTTCTGAGGATGAATCACTTTTTGTCTCCATCTCATACTTTGATGAATGCTCAGATTCCATGACTGTTGTGTGTACTGTATTTGGGCTGCCCTTTGATGATGGTGTGAAGCTAGGTGTTGTTGTGATATCTGCCACCAAGGAGAAGAATGAAGCAAGGGAGTATTAGGAAGGGAGTAATATGATGGGAATAAGGGTTATGGGTAGAAGTTTGTTTAGGGATATGTAGGGGGTTTGGGTATTTGATAGGGTAGGGTTTTGGGGTTTTGATAAGGTAGGGTTTTGGGGTGTTATGTTGACAAATAAGAGGAGGGGATAGGGAATAGGGTTTGGTAGTGTTTTAGGGTAGGGATAATAGGAAAAATGAGAAAGGGGAATAGGGAAAAATGGCAAGCAAGGGAAAAATGAGGAGTGAAAGTGGAACCTTGGCACTAACACCATAATTTTGCAACCCTAGCCACCATAGTTTTGATGTTTTTTGAGTGGTTGGTTTTATGAGTTTTGTGGCAATTAAACATAGCCAAGAACCACCATATCATTCATAAAATTTGATGAGCAAGCCGTGATATAGAGCCTACCTGTCAATTTGAGGAAATTTGGCACGATTTCAACCCTTTGTGGGTGTGCGCCGTGCGCCAAACCCAGTGCGCCGCGCCCGTTGAAAATTTGCACTGTGGGGTGGCTCTGTGTGTTCCGCACCCTGTGTGTGCACCGCGCCCCTCTGTGTATGCGCCGCACCCTGGAAACTGCCTCCAACTTCACTCCAAACACGCACTTTGCCTCTCAAACACCTTGCTATGTTTCTCAATAACCTTGATTAGCACAATGACTTTGATTTTGGTGGAAACTTGTATATAAAGGCTTTGAAGTCATGGGCTTAATTTTTTCTTCTTAAAAAGCCCATTTTGCTAATGTTGTGTTTTGACACTTTTTCACTGACTTAAAGCAATACTGAATTTCACTTTTCCCTTTGAAATTTTAGCTCAAATGATGAAATTTTCGGCACTCTTTGCAGGGCTTGCATGAAAGGGAATTTGGCCACGGAAACCATGATTGCACCTGAAGAAATCAACTGATGAGTTTTTTGCAAATCTTATCACAAATGACACTGTTTGACTTTTCTTCAAAACTGAGTTTTGAAGAACAGTCGAAGTCTATCAACATGACGATGAAACTCTCTGAATCATAACTTTGTAAGGGCCTCACTCTGGCCTGCATGGCTTTATTGGATATGTTTAAAGACCAAATTGATTAATCCCTAGACCTAATGGTCGAAAATGACTTTTGTCCATTAAAGGACCAGACCTTGACTGTCATGAACTTTGGTGATCATTGACAAAAGACCTAAGCCAGCAGGAGCCAGACATGAGGGGAAATGATTAGCATGACCTTTTCCGTCAGATTATGGCATGCCCCTAGCGGAATGCAGTTGAGTGAATGGAGCGGGACTCCTAAAAATGAAATGCATAAAGAGTTTTGATCTCTGACGGAGGACTGACCAAACCGACTCTAACATAGACAAAGAATGCATACAAATTATATTTGTTATTAACAAATTTCATTTGAGGTTGCACAATAAATGTTCAATTTACAAATGTCTTTCCATTGTGCAAAGAGTTTTGTGCAGAAAGCTTTCACTGTGCAGAGAGATTTGTGCAGGAGAACTTTCTTTGTTATTAACAAATTTCATTTAAGGTTGCACAATAAATGTTCAATTTACAAATGTCTTTCCATTGTGAAAAGAGTTTGGTGAGGAAATATTTTACTGTGTGGAGAGCTTTGTGCAGGAGAAATTTCACTCTGCGGAAAGCTTTGGTTGTGCAAAAAACTTTGATTGGACATAGTTTTCTCAACATTCTGCACAACCTTTAATCAATTAATTAGCGATACAGACAAGGACTATGTTGCATTTCAACTATTACCCTTATCTTTTTCCTTATAATTTTAAATTATATGCAAGACACATGAGCTACAAATCATTTTCTTAAATTATATTGAAATTTACAAACAATAACATTCAATACTTAACCAAACATAATTGTGATTAAATGAAAATTATTTATGTTATTTAATATTAACCATATCATTGATCTTAAGAAAATTTAAAAGTTCCACCCCTACTGGACCAAGAACTCCCCCGAAAATGAAGTGTAAGTGACTAATTAGATTCGGTGCAATGCACATAACAAGTTACTAAGAACATAATAAGCCATCCTCCCGAAACCATTCCCTGCCATAAGGACAACGAAATCTTTTTTCATCTAAAAATATTGATTACTTGAATAAACTTTATTAAACCTACATATTTACAAACCGCCATTAAAATTATGATGGTGATTCAGTTAAATAAGATTTCGTATTTGTAGTACGCAATGAGATGGCCTTCAGCACAGTGTTGAAACCACCATGAATTGTTCGCAGTAATACAAAAGTTGCAAATTAATGCTTGAATCTTAGCCAAATATTAATGCAAAAGTTGCAAATTTAGAAGACAGGTACTTTTTCCTCGACCAACTTATTTTTTTAATAATATGTAAGGGCTTGAATCTAATGAAATATTAATACAAAAGTTGCAAATTTAAAACACAGTACTTTTCCCCGGGTCGGCCTATTTTTTTAACTATAGATATAGGAGTTATCTCACGAGACGGAGGAATCGGGTCTGTATGGTGAAAAGTGGCTGGAATTTGGGTAAAAAATTTCAAATTTTTTTTTTTGTAGAGGCAGTGTTTGAATCATGTTTTTGATGGTGGAAATGGATTTAGCACCATCAAAAACGTCTAGGACACCTAAAATTTTGAAGTTCAACAACTATAACTTGGATTTACAAAAATCCTTGCCTAATTTTCTCTAAGTATAACCAGAATTTCCATAAATTTCTGGGCAACTCCTCCATGGTGTTGAATCCATTTCCACCATCAAAAACACAATTCAAACACTACCTCTATAAGATTTTTTTTAAAAAATTTACCCGGATTCTGACCACTTCCACTTTTGACTATCCGAACAATTCCTCCACTGCCTCGTTAGAAGACTCCTATATATAATAAAATGGTAAAAAACAAAAACCAAGAACTTCCCATATATACACGGATCTGCTATTTGGCTAAGTCTCAGAAAGGTACAGTGTTATTTTTTGGAGAACCTCAGATGGAATCTATTTTCCGGCAACCGTATCTTGATCGGTCTCGATACCATTGTGGGCGGGTGTGAAGGTGTTCTCTTCCCTGATTGCCTCCTAAAACTTTTTCACAGGAGAGGCTTTTTTACATGGGATAAATTGATTTCTTCTTGGAATAGGCCTATTCCAATATGGAAATATGTCCACGAGCTCAATTTACCAGACACACTTTGTCCGATATGGAAATCTGTTAGGAATGTTATTTGTAGTATGGGTACTCTCAGCTCCGAGACTTCGGACCAACTCACGTGGGTCGTTCCAAAAGCCAAGTTGCCAGTGCGTGTAAAACACATCTACGCTGATATGATTCATTCAAATACGGCTGACCCTTGCTCAATTTCCCCCCCGAGCTTTTGGAAATCAATATGCCCTCTCAAAATGATCCTGTTTTCATGGTTAGTCTTTCACAACAGGAATCTGACCTGGGAAACATTGAGGAAGAAATGCTGGCACGGTCCAAGTAGATGTGTTATGTGCGAAGCTGCTGAGGAGTCTAATCTACACATGCTCTTCCAGTGCAACTACACTCTTCAGATATGGTATAAATTGTCTATGTTTTTCGGTTTTCCTCACGTGGTTTTTGTTTCAATACAAGATGCATTTCAATGGTGGTGCTTGCAAAAGGACATTAGACAATCTCTTTTTATTTTGACATTATGGAGCTTGTGGAAATGGAGGAATGCCAAGATTTTCAAAGATTCTAAAGAGCCATTAGAGTCTACCTTGAACCATATTTTATCCTTGCATGATGGGTCGTTTGTTAAAATACACAAGCTGAAAAAGGATTTCAAAACAGAGGTTGATGATCCTCACAGAATTTTTCCCTGTGCTTTTTTTGATGGGGCCGAGCAGTTAAATATATGTGGATGCGGGGTCCACGTCATAATGGACGAGAAGTTACAATATTTTTTATCTTGGAATGGTGGGCATGGAACTAACAGCTTGGCCGAGGCGAGAGCTCTCATTGGATTGCTTGCTTTCTGTGTATTTTTTGGTATACAAAACATTTCAATCTTCGGGGATTCTAAAACGATGATTGACCATGTTAAGGGAGCATGTCACATCAGTTGTCCTCATTTGGCAGGATGGTTGGACAAGATTATGTATTTCTGGAACAAGTTGGAACAGTGCTCAATTTGCCACATCTACCACTTCCAAAATGCACATGCTGATCGTTTGTCAAAGAAGGGGCTATCTTTAGAGTGGGAAAATGGTCTTTGATGGTTTTCGAGGGAGACCATTCTTGCTACATTCAGGATTTCTCCATCCCTGGAATATGATCTTTTCTCCTTACCTATTTTCTTTTTTGTTACCAGTTAACCCCTTTTATATGTTTATTGACATTTGTCTGGGAAGACTGAACCGGTGTTATGTTTTCGGTTTCGATGACATATTGATCGTCTTAGGGTATATGCCTGCATGTTTTTTTATATGTCTTCATTTGATGGCGAGATGTCTAGATCTGTTTGATATGATTACGACCTCTCGGGTTGTCAAGCAGGAAAGTTTTTGATCCATGTTGTATCTTATGCTCTCATTATATTGACTCAATATAATACTATGCAGATTTTTCTCTCTGAAAAAAAATATATATATGATAAAATGGTAAAAAACCAAAACCAAGAAATTCTGACCTTCTAGATAGTAATGAAATGTTGATGGAGAATATAAATTTTAAAAGATACGCCCACACATCTTTGGTAACCCCAAAACAAATGTTTGCTTATGTATTCACAAATCTCTGCAAATCACGTGCACAACCTTTGTGGTGGGGGAAAATCTCGATGAAGTCAAGAGTTGACTTGACTGGATTGATATTTTTCAAAATAGCATAGACGAGCATTATAATTACCGAACTTGCATTTAATATTTTATATAGTATTTTGTAATTTTTGGATGATAAAATTTTAAATTTGTGGTGGTTCAATCACTGTTTTAATGTTAGAAATAGATTTAGCATCATAAAAAATTTGAAGACATCTCAAATTCTACAATTATAACTTGGTTTTTAAAAATTCTGACCAAGTGTAACAAAAAATCTACCAGAAAAACCAATTTTTTCTGAGGGAAAATGTAAGATGTTTAGATAATGCTTTTAATTGCTTACTAAGTAGTCTAACTATTTGTTGGAATCACAAGTTTAATTTGCACAATTTAAGTGTTTTAGGATTTTTTCATAGTGCTGAATTTATTTATGCATTCAAAAACATATTTTAAACCAAAAAAAATGTGACTTCACAAAAATTTGTTTCCCCCCATTTCAACTAAACACTCTAAAATGTAAAATAGTTAAACAACATCATTACATTTAAATAATTTGCTAAGCACTGTCAACATACATGTCCTTTTCAATATTGGGGCATGTTTAGGTTTGAAATTATGTTAACTTGCTTAACATATTTGTGGAGTTATGTCAGGTACAATAACAATAATTATAACTAGATCCATATTAACTTTGGAACTACTGAGAGTGAAAAGAGATTTGATATCTTTGAGCACTTGGTAGATCCAGAGTTAAGATGGATCTAGGCTAATAATTTAGTATTGTAATATTTATTAGTTTTTTGAGAACTAAATGTCATATTTTGAAAATATAATTTGAAATGTTTAAAAAATATTTTATAAAGTTTTAATTTAACATTATAATATTTATTAGTTGCTTTAAAATTTTGTGATAAACCATTTTATTTGAAATAAAAAGTTATTTCATACAATTTAAAAACATCACAATATTCAAAACACCACAATATGGTTATCCATCTTAACTCCGAACCACAATATGATTATCCATCTTAACTCCAGATCTGCCAAAGACCAAGAGGGATCAATTCTCTCTTTTCACTCTAAAATAGGTTTGCATCTCAAGATATTTGATCCCTCTAGGTGCTTGGTAGATATGAAGTTAAGATGGATCTAGGCTAGTTTTATTTACTCATTTAAATAGACTATATTCCATATGAATACCATGAGTTTTCATAACCCTGGAGCTCAAAATCCACTAGTAGCTTAACCAACTCAAGGTTACCTTATTATTTTAGTTTAAAGTTATTTTTATTTTAACGTACGATGGTGTAGAAATGTTTAATGTAAGGATTTTTATTTTTTTTTGGACAAAGTAAAAATGTTTATGGACATTCCCCAATCGGGGTGTGAGTCAGAGTCATTAGGATTACCAATTGTTTTAACATGATGTGCATGGTACGAGGGTGGCGATTCATCACCCCTCACATACACAAGTTGTATGGAAATGTGGACTCACACATGCAACACATTAATGTGATCAAAGAAGGTGGAAAAAGCGGAGTAAAGCCGAGTTTTTATGGTAATTCCACAACGAGGGTTAGTAAATTTTCTATTTCAAGGAAGGATCTGGGCACAAGTTTGTTCGTGGATCATTGCGGGCTCGAGATGGTGTTCCTTGTGGTCCTCCAACGGGTTGTAGTCGGCCTACGCTCTGCTTTGATCTTGTTCAATGGGTATGTTTCTTGCCTAGGTATCTATAGCTTCACCTCCCTTGCTCGCTAATTAGCTCTGCTTTTTCTCTGTAGGAATGGTCATATACCGATGTTTGATGTTCAATGGAAGTCCCACTATGATTTTTGGAAGGAAAGTGATGATTCATATGATGGTTTTTCTGAATTCTGCATTATTATCTCTGTATATTTTGGATTTCTGATTTCTTGCATGGGAATATACCGAGGGTGTCTAATAATTTTTATTTATTTATTTATTTTTTTTATTTCTCATGGATGATTGCATGTGGAAATTGTTATGATTGTTCACTGGATGTAATGGGCCATATGTATTGGGTTTTCAAGGTGCTGGTCCATAGTTTCTTGTCCCCTTACCATATCCCGAGTCACCCTGATATGCCCTAGTTGAGTTTTACTGGGCTCTGGGGCCTGGTCCAAATCATTATCGTTGCCTATAGTATGGTACACTACTGATATACTTACTGTTTTATGCCATCATGCCTTGATAATTTGACAGGTTCTACTGTTTGACAAGGATTTTGGAACTTTAAGCTTGTTTTGTGTTGGGAAACCAAGGTTCAGCCACTCTGGTCTTTGGTCTGTATCATCAAGAGTTCTAGTTTAATTAGCCACATGGCTCATTCCTCCTTGGTGAAAGGGAATTAGGCGGGGGGAAATTGCAGTCGTGGCCAAAAACCTAGGTTGTCCCATGAAGGTAGCGAAACCCACCCTCATCTAGTGAAAAATAGAGGTCGTAAAACAACCTCTTGTCCCATCAGAGAAGCTTCCCAAGCCTTCCATGAGGGTAATTCGCCTCAGGTCCATCAACTCATTTCGGGTTGGGAAGTTAAATTGAGTCAACGAGCTGCAAACACAAATATTGATATGGATGATTGGTAGGATTTGGTGTTGGACCCTAGTCATTCCAGAGGCAAATCCTCTTAGTACAAGTAGGCAATTTATCTTTACTGGTTGATGAAAACAATAGTAGCCAAAATGGTGGTAAACCTTCCCATGGATTCCTCCAAGATTGCTTAGGGACTCTCGGAAATTCATAAGGAATTTCAACTGATTCAGTGTCAACTTCAACAACAGAATGGGCGCCTCGGTTGCATGAAAAAGCACATCCCATGCCTCGTGCAGACCAAGCTTTCCTAGTTTGAGTGTGAAGGATCCAACCACTGTGGATTCTTTTGATGACTCGCAACATGTTTAGTTTAATTTCAATTTTTGAATTTTGATGTATGAAGTTATAGACTCTAAGTTTTTTTTTTAGATATTTAGAGCGTAGGAAGTTTAAGGATATTCAAACTTATTTAACATTGCTTGTCAAGCTTAAACTATTTTATTTTTGGATGACATATAATGCAGTTTGGTGGCCAATAGATATGGTTTCCCTCTAGACAGGGTGAGGCCACCTAACCACTTGCTTTCTGGTTGTAACTTTTCTTTTTTTGAAGATAATGAATGAAAATGTCTTGCCAAGCTTACAAAAATAAAATAAAATTATGGACATTACATTACATCTCTACCAACTTAATTAGAGAAAGCCTCTCAACATAAATTACAACTTGAAAAATATTTCAAAATAGTTTACAAATAACACTCTAATTTTTATTAATTTATATTATTAATATCTAACCAATCAATTATTAGAGCAATTTTAAAATAAAAATCCTAAATATTTCGCAAAACTTAAATTCTTCAAATTATATATATATCACCGAGGAAACCATATGCTATCAAGACATCTTCAAATTTTTGGGTTGTTAATGTAGTTCAATTTTTGGGTTGGGATGAAAATTTATGTTCTGGACTTGTATTGTATGCGAGTTGCTTTTAATGAAAATTTTCGCATCAGTACATGCTAATTGCAAGACAAATTAAAATATTTAGATTGCAGACTTTATTGCATGACCAATTAAAATATTCTTTTCTAGACATTATATTTGAATAACATAGGGGAGGGTCACCATTACATGTGCGCCCTCCCCGCCACGTCAACTAAACCACGCGTAAAGCACATGGAGCCGGTACGACACCCATCCACCGTGGAGCTCCATGTGTTGGCTACCGTATCCAACCTTAAATGCATCTGTTCGCGCCATTTGAAAGGTTCGTTTGGGCTCATTCCTGCGATGTTCTCTTTGCCCTTTGTGTTTATGCTCGGGGCCGGTTGTTGGGTGAAGCCCCCCGCCGAAGATGGCGCGGAACGGCCCCAGAACCTGCGCGATTGGTCGTCTATTCTTGTGCTGGTAGAGGCGTTTGTTCGGTTGACAGGGTTTGTGGACCTGCGCTCTTCGCCTGGTCTGCAGGCACTGGTTGACTTGTTTGCTGGTGTTTCAGGGTTTGATGTTCACACAAGACTTCTGCTTTTCTTCTGTTGTTCCGCCTAGATTTCTTGGTCGACCCTAAACCCCGGTTGTTTAGCATTTCTCTGTTGCTGGTCTTATTCGGTGATTTTGTTGTTTGGGGAGGAGTCGGTCGCTGTTTTAGTAAGCTCGAGGTAAAATGGTGTTTTGCTGTGAGCTGTTGGTTTTTTGTGGTTTTTTTGTGGTTTTCTGTTCCTAATATCTATTTTTCTTCTCGTTGCAGGTGTGGACCTTGGTGTGGAAGAGGTCGTTGCAGGTTGGCGAGCTCCGGGGAAGGTGGGGAAGGTCGGAGAGCATGTATCCGGTAGGATTTTAATCCTACCAGCATTCTCTGTGTTTTTCAATACAACATCTCTAGTTTTGGATATTTTGTAACCTTTTAATGGTATTTTATGGCATTTTTTTAGGATTTTTTATGAGGGTTTAGGGTTTATGGGATGTTTGTTGTTGAAGGTTTAGGGTTTATCTGAAATTTCGGTGTTTATGGTGAAATTTCGTTGTTTATGGTGCCAATGTCATGAAAAGCTGTTTAGAAAATATTGGAAAGTCTGGTTTTGCTCTGGGTCAGTGAATTTCTCTATGCTGTAGGGTTTATTTTAAATTTTGGTGTTTATGGTGAAATTTCGGTGTTTATGGTGCCAATGTCATGAAAAGTTGTTTAGAAAACATTGGAAAGTCTGGTTTTGCTCTGGGTCAGTGAATTTCTCTATGCTGTAGGGTTTATCTGAAATTTCGGTGTTTATGGTGAAATTTCGGTGTTTATGGTGCCAATGTCATGAAAAGCTGTTTAGAAAACATTGGAAAGTCTGGTTTTTCTCTGGGTCAGTGAATTTCTCTATGTTGTAGGGTTTATCTAAAATTTTGGTGTTTATGGTGAAATTTCGGTGTTTATGGTGCCAATGTCATGAAAAGTTGTTTAGAAAACATTGGAAATTCTGGTTTTGCTCTGGGTCAGTGAATTTCTCTATACTGTAGGGTTTATCTGAAACTTCGGTGTTTATGGTGAAATTTCGGTGTTTATGGTGCCAATGTCATGAAAAGCTGTTTAGAAAACATTGGAAAGTCTGGTTTTGCTCTGGGTCAGTGAATTTCTCTATGCTGCAGTGATCAGCTATTTGTCGTTTGGTATCTTTTTTGAGGCTGTTATAAGTCTTTAGCGCCTTTGGGCAGTGTTATAGAACTCAGATGTGGCATTGAGTCAGGTCGAGTCCAAAATCATTGACTTGGGAAAACTGAAAAATTTGTTTTGCAAATTTGGTCACACATGCAGGGTACCTCATTGTCATGTTGTGGTCATTCTCAATGTTTGATAGGTTACAGTTGACCTTTTTTAATCTGATGATGCTTTTGAGTTTTTCTGGTTGCTTATTTCATTCTTAGATGATGAGAGTTTTCTTACTGCCTTTCTCGATCAATTTCATTGAACTGATTCTAACTGAAGTCTGTATTTACTGGATTGAAAAGAATTGAATGTCTTTCATGGATTTCACAGAGAACCTTGTTTCCCATATATTCACTACAACTAGTTGCATAAGCCTTGGCCTTAGCTGAACTAAGCTATGATATCTCGATGAATTTGAAATAAAAGAAAACCCTTGAAACTACTTTGTTCTTGCCTTCAATTTTTCATTCTATTAACTAGAGAGAAATCTTACATGTCAAACTATTACAGATTATTGTAGGCCAATATCTTGTTCAGAGGTGCACTGCAACTGTGGAATTCTTAGAAAAGGAGTATCCATTTATTCCTCCAACTGTGAATGACCAGATTATGCATGATCATGTTTGCAAAGTTGCAGCTGATCTATTTGGTGCACATAATCTAAAAATTGAAACTCCTCTCATGCCTGGAGAAGACTTTGCCTTTTAAACCGAGGTTATACCTGCAGGCTTTTTTCTCTTTGGAATGAAAGACGAGACATGTCGATCAATACATGCACCACACACTTCACTATTCACCATTGATGAAAATGTTCTCCCACTTGGTGTTGCGATGCATGCTGCCTTAGCTGAAAGGTACCTTAATGAAGGCAACTTTAGGCCTTCTCAATCTTCAGTAGCGGACACTAACATATTATAGTGAATTCAGATAAAGGACTTGAATTAACACCAATTTAGACTTTAGGGAAAGGAATCTCGAGAATTTCCCAATATTGTAAATAAATTTTCATGTTTTTGCATGTAAAGGTAGAATAGATCTGCTCAGTTGCAAGTGAGCTGAAATATCATATTTATGTATTTTTGTGTAACAGCCTTATTTTTGTGTAACTTCGAAGACTTGCAATATAATATGATCAAGCTAATCCGCTATTATTTCCATGCGATATTTTACTTTTTTTTTTTAACTTCTGATTTTGTAAACTCATGCATCTTGGAACTGAAATGATTTTTTATGATTAACATATCAAATCTAATTGAATTTCGTAAATTTAACATGCCAATGTCATGAAAAGCTGTTTAGAAAACATTGGAAAGTCTGGTTTTGCTCTGGGTCAGTGAATTTCTCTATGCTGCAGTGATCAACTATCTGTCATTTGGTATCTTTTTTGAGGCTGTTATAAGTCTTTAGCGCCTTTGGGCAGTGTTATAGAACTCAGATGTGGCATTGAGTCAGGTCGAGTCCAAAATCATTGACTTGGG
>APFE031612499.1:55909-88599 GCA_000404065.3 Pinus taeda
TGGCTAGCCCCAACCACTCTAACAAAGCTCCACAACTTTTTGGGTCTTTCCAATTTCTACTACAGGTTCATGTTGGGGTTCTCTCATATCACTTGGCCTTTAAGTCAAGTCACCAAGGGTAGAGCAAAAAGAAATTTATTTTTCTCTGAAATCCACCAAAAGGCATTTTCCAAGTTGAAGCATCGCCTCTACTCTGCACTAATGCTCACATTACCTACCTGCAACAACCATTTGAGATTGAGACCGATGCTTCCAACTATGCCATTGGTGCAGTTCTTACTTAGCAGGGGCATACAATGGCTTACCATAGTGAGACACTTTCAAACACAGTCCAAAAGTATCCCACCTATGAAAAAGAAATGTATTCCATTGTGTAGGCCTAACATCAATGGTAACATTACATTATCGGCAAGGAAATGATCATCCACATAGACCACTAATCCTTGTAGTTCATACAGACATAGGGGAAGTTACAAAAGGATTTCCATCAGAAATGGTCTACATACTTGAAACAATTCCATTTTAACATTAAGTATAATAAGGGTAGCACCAATAATGTTTCAAATTGCCTCAGTCGATCACAAGTCATAGCATTGATCATTGTGCTTGACTCTTGTGGGCACAAGACCTCGGGGTGGCCGCATATGTACTAGAGTGATCCAAAACTCGACAAAACATACCAGACACTCCTTCAAGGTAAGAAAGTTCCTAATTTTCACCTCCATGATGCACTATTATGCCACCTGGGTCACATCTATGTTCCTTCAAGTGAGCATTCCAAGATGATTCGGAAGGCACACTAAAGTCGGGTCGTTGGACATTTCAGAGAAGAAAAAACAATGGAAGTGATGTTGAGATATTTTTATTAGCCAAACCTTCTTCAGGATGTTGGGAGGTACATTAGATCTTGCACTTCCTGCACCATTTCCAAAACAACCATCAAGAAACAAGGCCTATATACTCCTCTGACTACTCCTATTTGACCTTGGGAGTCCATCTCCATGGATTACATGTCAGGCCTTCCTTCTACTAAGCATGACAACAACTGCATTTTTGTGGTCATCGAAAAATCCTCTAAGATGTCCATTATGATGGCTTGTAAGAATATTAACACAACATAGGCCACTGCTAAGCTCTTCTTTGAGCAAGTTTGGGTTGACTTTGGGATCCTATAGTCCATTGTCTCAGTTTAGGACAATAGATCCCTAAGTGCATTTTGGTCAAGTCTCGCGTTGATGCTGGATACCAAACTTACTAAGTCCATGAATTTCCACCCCCAAACTGATGTCCAAATAGAGGTCGTCAACAGGATGATCGTACACATTCTACGCATGTACAACTAGAAGCATCCAAGCACATGGGATGAAAGCCTCCCATATGCCCAACGAAACTACAACATAGGTCTCTATAGTCCAATGGACCACAACCCATTTCAGATAGGGCTAGGATATAAGCCATTATGTCCCATTGATGGAGCCATACCATTTGCAACTCTTGGGCAGATTCAACTCACGTCCAATCTGAAGTGGATATAGCTAACAAATTCATTTAGTGCATTCAACACATCCGTCAGCATGTCCATGATGTATTGGACAAATCCATGATCAACATAGGGTGCCACATAAGGTTTAGGTGGGTGACAAAGTTTGGCTACATTTGCAAAAGGAGCACCTCATTGTACCTCACTGCAAGCTTCACTCACTCTAATATGGGTCTTAGAACATGATCAAGGCTATAGGGGACAATGCCTTTGAGCTTAGCATTCCACCGTTCTTTGGTCTACACCTAGTGTTAAAAGTAGACTGCCTTCGACCATACTTTCCACTATTGTTGAACACATCCGAAATTACAGAACAACTCACACCAATAGAGCTAAACCTAGACTGCATGGATCAGGTCACAAATGATCAGATCATGGACACATAGATCAATAAAACTCACCAACAGAGGATCCAACTATGTCGAGTTTTCAAAGTAGGCCAAATCCTTCACCAGGGCAAGTGGTTCACTAAGGACCAGGTTCAACAAAAATTTCCTCACCTCATGGAGGCTCTGCATGCAATGGGGACCATTGCATGCTAAGGAGGGGGGAATGATCTTGGTGGATATTGGTGTCCACCCACCTATTCCACCTAGAAATCCAGTCATTTTCATTTGTTTCCTTGTTTATTGCATCATTTACTATTTTTATCAGTTTTTTGGGTCATGACCTTCGGGAGCAGTTTTAACCCCCTAAACAACGTTTTTTTAGGTCCGCAGTAGGCCTGTAGATGTAGGTAAGGGTATGATACAAATTTTGTAGTACTCAGAGAGATATTTCCAACAAGGTATCATACATGCCAAACAGAGATAATATGACCAAGCTATGACCCCTGGAAGTTGTCTGCCCAACTAACCCCAACGGGGCCCACAAACTCTTGACATTCCATCTCCTAAGGTTAGGATTTTAGTTGTCTAGGGTTTTCCCTTGATGTTCAATAATAAATATTCCCTTGAGCTTCATTGTAACACAGTTCAAAGGCTTGTAGCTCCTAAATCTCTTCTCAAAGATAAGATATCATCTCCTGAGCTAGTTTATTTTCCATTATGTTTGTAAGCATATTTTAGTATTTGATATTAATGAAATGAAGTGTTATTTCTGCTGCATCTCTATATTTATGGTTATATCTATAATTTTTTGCATTCCTGTTTAAGTTTGGATCAGTACCAACAAGGGGAATGACAAAGGGAATGAAATCATTGACACAGAGCCCAGTGCTGCCATGGCCACCACCAAGATCCAGAGGAGGGGGAATGCCTCTTCCACTCACAGATGTGGGTGAAGGGTTTCCCATTACAATTCATTTTCGAAAACGGGAGTCAAAAGAACCTCATTTCAGTAGAGGTCATGAAGCAGCTAGGCTTACGGACTACAACACATCCTCAGTTGTACACCATCGGGTGGCTTCACCAAGGACAATATCTCCACATTAGCCAACAGTGTCACCTTCCCTACATTATCAAGCCCTTCTCAAATGAGGTATTGTGTGATGTTTTTCCTCTTGAATTTTGCGATTTCTTATTAGGAAAACCATATTTGTGGAAGCAACATGATTTGTATGAGTCTAGATCTCACTCTATGATTATTACTTTGGGAAATAAGTTGTACAGGATACCAGAGGTAGCCCTACCTACTACCGTCTCTTTGATCTCTACAAAGAAATGGAGTAAGATCATTTTACAGACTAGGAAATTTGTTTTCCTTATGATTTACCCTTAGGGAAAGAAGAATATTGTGGCCACCGCTTCCAGACAAGGCTCCTCTACACAAAAATAGTAGATTGACAAGGTTGTGGAGGAATACAAGGACATTTTTGCCTCACCTACGGGGGTACCTCTGGATTGTCAGGTCAAGCACTTCATTGATCTGACCCTGGGCACGCTTCTACCCAATGGAATGATCTATATACGCTCTATTTTGGAGAATGATGAGATCAAGAGGTAGATTTAGGAGCTATTGCAGAAAGGAAACATCAGGCCAAGCTCATCACCTTGTGGGAGCCCAATTGTATTGGTACATAAGAAGGACATGACATGGATACTCTGTATTGTTTATCAGGCACTGAACAAGATCACTGTTTGAAATAGGTACCCAATTCCACAGATTGATAACCTTCCGGACCAGATTAAGGGGACCAAATATTTCAGCAAGTTTGACTTGAAGTTTGATTATCACCAGGTTCTTATCAAACCCTCTAATGTGTGGAAGACTTCCTTCAAATCCAAGGAAGGCCTTTTTGAATGGTTGGTCATGCCTTTTGAGTTGACGAATGCCCCCACAACCTTCATGAGATTTATGGATGACATCTTGCGAAATTTCACCAATGCATTCATGGTGGTGTATTTAGATGACATCCTAATATTCAGCTAAAGCTAGGAAGAACACCTCCACCATATTTAAAAGATCCTCCAAACTCTACGATAACACAAGCTGTGTACCATTTTGGAGAAATGCACTTTTGGCATGACCCATGTTCAATATATGGGGTGCTTCATTGACGAGTAGGGTTAGCATGTGGACCTAGCCAAGATATAAGTCATTTGGATTGGCCAACCCCAACCACTCTAACATAGCTCTGCAACTTTCTGGGTCTTGCCAATTTTTACCGCAGGGTCATGTTGGGGCTCTCTCATATCACTTGGACTTTAAGTCAAGTCACCAAGGGAGAAGCGAAAGCAAAGTTATTTTGGTCTGAAACCCAATAGAAGGCATTTTTCGAGTTGAAGCATCGCCTATGCTTTGCACCAATGCTCACATTACTAGAATTGCAACAACCATTTGAGATTGAGACCAATGCTTCCGACTATGCCATTGGTGCAATTCTTACTTAGCAGGGGCATCCAATGGCTTACCAAAGTGAGACCTTTTTAGACACAGTCTGAAAGTATCCCACCTATGACAAAGAAATGTATTCCATTGTTTAGGCTTTCCATCAATTGAAGCATTACATTATGGGGAAGGAAACAATCATCCAAATAGATCACTGACCCCTATAATTCATACAAACACAAGGGAAGTTGCAGAACGACTACCATTAGAAATGGTCAACATACCTGCAAGAGTTCCATTTGAACATTAAGTACAAGAAGGGAAGAACTAATAATGTTGTAGACTGCCTCAGGCAACCACTAGTCATGGTGCTGATCACTATTCTCGACTCCTATGGGCACGAGACTTTGGGGTGGCTGCATTTATACAAGAGCGATCCAAAATTCAGCAACACATACCAGACACTCCTAGAAGGTAAGAAAGTTCCAAATTTTCACCTCCAGGGTGCACTGTTATTCCACCTGGAGCACATATGTGTTTGTTCAAGTGAGCATGCCAATATGACTTGGGAGGCACACTACAATTGGGTCGCTAAAAGTTTTGGAGTAGAGAAAATAGTGGCAGTGCTGCAGAAATATTTTTATTGGTCGAACCTTCGTTAGGATGTTGGGAAGTACATTAAATCCTTTACTTCCTATGTCATTTCAAAACCAAACATGAAGAAACAAGGCCTATATACTCCTATTCCTACTCTTAGTTGACCTTGGGAGTCCATATCCATGGATTATATGTTGGGCCTTCCTTCTACTAAGCATGACAATGACTGTGTTTTTGTGGTCATCGACAGATTCTCTAAGATGGCCATTATGGCAGCCTGCAAGACAAGTGTCACAACAGAGGCCATTGCTAAGATCTTCTTTGAGTGAGCGTGGGTACACTTTGGGATCCTACATTCCATTTTCCTAGATCAGAATATAATATTCTGAGTGCATTTTGGTCAAGTCTCTGGTCGATGCTGGATACCAAACATACTAAGTCCATGACTTTCCACCTCCAAACTGATGGCCAAAAAGAGGTCATCAACAAGATGACTGTACACATTATGTGCATGTATAACTCAAAGAATCCATGCACATGGGGTGAAAGTCTCCCCTATGTCTAGCACAACTACAACATATCTCTCCATAGGTTAATGAGACATAACCCCTTTTAGGTAGGGCTGTGATTTCAACCATTATGTCCCATTGATGTAGCCATACCATTTGCAACTACTTAGGAAGATTTGGCTCACGTCCATTCTGAAGCTGACAGAGCTAACATATTCATTGAGCGCATTCAACAAATATGTCAACAGATCCATGATATATTAGACAAAGCTAATGCCAAGTACAAGCAATGATGTGATAAGCATCAGATGCCGCACAAGTTCTAGGTGGGAAACAAAGTTTAGCTACATTTGTAGAAGGAGCGCCTTGCTGGATCTCACCACAAGCTTCACCTACTCTGATATGGGCCATACACCATCACCAAGGCTGTAGGGGATAATGCCTTCAATCTCAGCATCCCACCGTTCCTTGGTCTGCACCCAGTGTTCAATGTAGACTACCTTTGGCCATACTTTCCACCATTGTTGGACACATCTAACATTATAGAACAACTCACACCAGAAGATCTAAACCCATACTGCATGGAGCAGGCCACAACTAATTAGATCATGGAAATGCAGATCAAGAACACTCACTAATAGAGGATCCAACTATATTAGGTTTTCAAAGTAGGCCAACTCCTTCACCAGGGCAAGTGGTTCACTAGGGACCATGTTCAACAAAACTTTCCTCACCTCATGGAGGCTCTACATGCAGTGGGGACCATTTCTTCCTAAGGAGGGAGGAATGATCTAAGTGGATATTAGTGGCCACCCACCTATTCCTCCTATACCTCCAGTTAGTTTCACTGTTTCCTTGTTTATTGCAACATTTGCTATTTTTAGCCATTTTTCGGGTCCTGAACTTCTGGAGTAGTTTTGACCCCCTAAATGATGTTTTTTTGAGGTATGCAGTAGGCCTATAGCCATAGGTATGGGCTTGCCACAAATCCTATAGTACTTGGAGAGATATTTATAACAAGGTATTGTACGTGCCAAATAGAGATAATATGACCAAGTTATGACCCCGAGAAGTTGGCTGCTCAACTAACATTAACAAGGTCCAAAAACTCTTGGAATTCCATCTCTTGGTGTTAGGGCTTTGGTTGTTTAGGGTTTTCCCTTGATGTTCAATAATAAATAGGCCCTTGAGCCTCATTGTAACACAGTTTAGATGCATGTAGCCACCACATATCTTCTTAGAGATAAGCTACCATTGCCCGAGCTAGTTCATTTTCCATTATGTTTGTAAGCATATTTTAGTATTTGATATTAATGAAATTGAATGTTATTTCTACCACATCTCTATATTTATGATTATATTTGTAATTTGTTGTGTTCTTATTTAAGTTCATATTAGTCACAATGTGACATTGGACCAAGAGACAATATTTGTCACAATGTGACTATGGTTAACCATAGTTGATTTCCATATTGAGATAATCTTTGTCATAATGAGACGTTGGAACATGGTTGATCATTGTTGATTTTCATATTGATACAATCATTGTCACAATGAAACATTAGATGATTTTCATATTGAGATGATTTTAATGAAATATTTTAGTTCATTTTCCAAGGGTAAATATTATAAACCCAAGTTATAAAAACCCTAAGATAAATATTATAAACCCTAAAATAAACATGGTTGACCATGCTTTACCATCATTTATTTTCATACCGAGACAATCTTTTTCACAATGCGATGTTGGACCATGGTTGACCATGGTTGCTTTTCATATTGAGATAATCTTTGGCACAATGTGATATTGGACCAGGGTTTACCATGATTGTAAACCCAAGGGATTTATATTAATGTAATCCAACCAACTCAGAAATAGATAGATCAATGACTTAAAATTTAGCCTCTTTGAGGGGGAAACCTCCTTTACATGAAATAAATGAACAATTATTAGATGATACAAATGAAAATACCTCCTTTTTATGTATAGGAGTCTAAGGGGTCACAATATAATTAGAGCCTACATAACAATAATGTAAGGGAACAACAATAACAATAGTGGGCTACTATGGGGCACAACAATAAAAACATGGGGACTACATGAGTACAACAATAAAAATAAGGGGGCTACACTAACAATAACAAAAGGAGGCCACACTAGTACTCATGCCCCTCTCCTTCAAAAAATGTGATGTCCTCAACGCTTAAGTAGTTCTGGACGCTTCTACATAAAATTCTCATCCTCCTATGTGGAATAATTAGCAGGTAAGTTTTTCCACTTAATGAGATACTCTAAAATCGATTGATTCCATAGCTGTCAAGTCTTTGTTTCTGCTATTTATTTAGGATCAAATATGAATATTCCTTCTTCGTTAAGTTCTGGAAACATTGTTTGAGCCGGAAGCTTGTCATCGATAACCTTCTTCAAGAATGAAACATGGAAAACTGGGTGTACTCAGGAAGATGTAGGCAACTCCAATTTGTATGCAATAGTACCAATCTTTTGAAAAACCTTGTAAGGACCATAGTACTTGGGTGAATATAAATTATTATCCTTCTTAGCTTGCTTTAGAGATATTTGTTTGTATGGTTGTAGCCGTAAAAATACCTAGTCACCTACATCAAAACTTCTTTCACTGTGATGTTGATCTGCTTATTGTTTCATTCAGTTCTGTTCCAGAGTGAGGTTATCCTTTAAGAGTTGGAGAACTTGTTTTTGATGCTCGATATGATTTTCCACTGCTTGAACCTTATAATTTTCTCTTAAAGATGATGTGATGGATGGTGGATGATATCCATAAAGTCCCATAAATGGGGTAATTTTTATTGTAGTATGGAAGGAAGTTTTATACCACCATTCAGCTAGAGGTAACCACTTGACCCATTTTGTTTGTTTATCATATAAAAGCAACGAAGATATCCTTCCAAAAATTTGTTATCTATCTTAGTTTTCCCATGAGATTGAGGATAGTAAGATGAGCTATGAGCTAATTGAGTACAAAGACAATAAAATAACTCCGTCCAAAATTTTCCGGTGAAAATGGGATCTCTGTCACTTACTATAATATTTGGGTTTCCATGAAGCTTTTTAATTATTTGCACAAATGCAATAACAACTGTATTGGATTTAAAAGGATTAAATAATGCACAAAAGTGTGCATACTTGGCAAGTCTATCAACTACCACGATGATGACACTATTTCTTTCAGACTTGGGTAAACCTATGATAAAATCCATTGATACCTCCATCCAACGCTGACTTGGAATGAATAAAGGTTGCAACAGACCTGAGATCTTAACTATCTCAACTTTATTTTGTTGGAAAAACAAACATTCTGCCTTAAAATTCTAAATATCAGATTTACGACCATCCCAAAAAAATTGCATCTTGACCCTGTGGTGAGTTTTTTAAAAGCCTGAGTTCCCTCCAAAGGGGGAGGTGTGAAATTCCAAAAGAATCTTTTGTTTGAATTGGGAATTCTTTGTTAGGAAAAATATTGAGGGGGGGAGGGTGAATCATTATTTTACACACTTTCAATTTCAATTTTGTATTCTAATTATTATACATGACTGTTGTAAATGAAACCAACGTATGTACGTGACTGTAACTACAAAAACCTGTGTATATATAAATAGATTATCTGATCACCTGTGCAACATTAATCAATGCATTATTATTCCATAATTCATCAATAAAACAATAATTATGAGCAGTTAAGAAGCAGATAGAACATAAACACACACAACCATATAAACACCAAGATTTTTAGGTGGAAACCTAATGTGGGAGAAAACCACTGTTGTTGTTGTCTCTATCTTCTTCTTTTATTAAAAATAATCTTCTTATAGTCTTGTACTGGTGCAAAATTTAACCAATATGAAAGCTCCTATCTAGAAAAGGCTACAACCTTGACTCATTTTCCAACTCCTACTATAAGGTAGCTACAACCCTCTTTGTGAAGACTGCTATCCTTAGCTCTTTGTGGATCACTTTTTAGAATGTTTCAAACTTGATCCACTCTCAACAATTCTTAAATCAATTACTCAAATACTAGATCATCAAATATTATAATGTAACCAATGAAAATTGATCAATTCAGAATAAATCATACCAATGCATATCCACTCATCAATATACCAGTCAAACATTGTTACCTATCACAAAAACCAATTGCTGCCACTGCAAACCCTAATCAATAATTCATCAAATTGTATACACTATTGTTATTAATCATTACTGTTTATGTATGCGCTTCTCCTACATAATACATGTGTACAAATCTCAAAATTTGATAACAGAATTTGAATCACATGCCACTGAATCAATCACCCAAATAGATACTGAAGCCAACATAAATTATTGAACCAAATACAGATTATCACACAGAAGTATCATCACTTAGTCAAATTGTAATTCATAATAAATTCATCCCAATCAGTACCATAAAACATATATTATTATAAGAGACACTTCATCAACAGACAATAGTAAACATAACATAACATATCAACCATTATCATCAACTCTGTTATCACTCAGGTTGTCCCTAAGCTCCTGAAGGGATACGGCCAAGGTAACCACAAACCAATATTTGGATTGCAGGTTCTAGCCCACCTGCAATCAGAGAGGGCTCTCTCTTAATGATTTAACTTTGTTGATGATGATTTTAGGCTAGTTGTTGAGTTCAGGGGTTTTGATTTTTTGTTTGGATGGAAGACGCATGTGAGGAAGATAATTCCACGCAGAGAGGTAAGGTAAAGTGTGATAAGTTTCAAACCATTGGGCATGGAGTCATGGATTAAGGCTTGCTGTTGCGTTTTCTTGGTCACAAGAGGATTATGGAGCGGGATAGCCACACATGAGACAATTATCGATTCGCTGAAAGGATGGAATGATGGTCAGGGATGAAAGGCAATCAAGAATCTTTCATCAAAACTGTCAGGGAGGAGAAGTGAATGAATGGTTGTCTAGGAGCAGTTAAGAATTCCTAAACTATCATTCATAAGTGAAAGAAACAACGTAAACAAGATCATTTAAGTATGCATGTTCATAACTATTCCTGATGAAAACATGAAAAATTGCAGAAGTTGAGCCTAGAGTGCAACTAAGCAAATCCTAAACTATTCTTATTTTCTGCAATTTAGATGGTAGATTGATGATAAAACAAACATGAAAAAAAACTAACAGAGTTAAGAAACACTTATTGAACCATGTAGAAGCACAGGAATTCCACAGTCACTCCTCGGCCAATTAAACACAACAGACAGTTTCAGGATCCATGCTTTCAGCAGTCTTTGATTATAGAAAGTATCACAGTTACAGTGCAAGTCTCTGCTTGAGCAAAATATCGAAATACCAAAGATCAAGCAACTAAACAACCAACCAACCCCTACTCCATTTTGCAGGGTGGTATATATAGGCAAAATATCTAAAGTTATTTATTACAACCGACCTAAATAGGTCTGCAGGAAAAAGCTTTCTAAAAACCTAATTGTTGCTGGAATTAAATGCAAGTAAGTCCTTTGGGCTGCGCCAGAGGCAGCTCGATCAAGTTGAGTTGATGGGGTGTCCTGTGTGACTTGGTGCAGTGGTTCTGTCATAATTGTGCATTGATTTTTGGTCCACTGATCTCCTGTGAGTTTAATGTGCAGTCATTTGTGCTGGTGAGCTTTTAATGGTTCCTTAACTGCTTCTTGACTTTCAGAGCATCTCTTTTAATGTTGGATTTGCCTCGAGCCTTGAGAAAATCTCCTCTGATACACTTTGCCGCTACATTGATAGTCTCTGCCACTTCCTGATACTCTTTGACATGCTTTTTATCTGTATATTTGATCTAATACTCTTTAATCTCTGTTCCTGGTCTCTCTCTGTCTTCAAATACACTTAAATTGGCAAAATCGGGCTTTTTCGGGTCTTTTCGGTGCAAAAAGGGCCGAGGAATCAAAAGATTCCCTAGAGATTCTCCAATATGGCTCATTTCCTGTAGCGATGCGCGATTAGCGCTTTGCGCATCGAAAACTGCCTCCGTTTTTCATTCCAGAGCTCCGAAGCTTGACTTTCGCACTTGCGCATTTTTTCCGTTTTTCGCTGCTGACGTCAGCATGACGTTAGCGGTACGGCGGATGACGTCAGCAGTGGGGTGCTCTGGTATGGATATGACGTCAACATGCTGACGTCAGCAAGGTGACGTGGCAGTACGACGGGGTGACGTGGCAGTGACACGTGGCACGGTGACGTGGGCCGGGCGCAGGCGGTGAGGGGTGAGGTGGAGGCAACGTGCCGGGGTGACGCGGCGCTCCTGTAACCTGAGGGAAGGGCAGTTTTGTAGTTCATCAGACCGCCTTTGGTACGGAGGCGGTTTCTGTCAGGGGCGGCCTGATGCAATGGGAAGCTGCCACCTATCCTGGTGTACGATGGTAAAACCGTCGGACATCGGGTGTTAACGTGCCAATACATAAGGGCGCCCGATATGAACAGGGGCCATCGGATCTGGGGGAGATGATTCGACGGTGGACGGGAGACGAAGGTGCGCGGGACTTAATAAAAGAGCGCGCGAATTAAAGTTTAATTTTTCCACGGCGCGGGTGGGTTCATAATTTAGGAAACGAGTTAATGGGTTAAGGCGCTTGGTGATTTATTAAACAAACATTAATAAATTTCAAAGGAAATGCGCGGAGGGGGGTTTTTTCATTTGGAGAAGGTTTCTTTGTGTTTTGGAAGGAGTCCAAACACTAGGGAAGGGGAATTATGCGGAGACGAAGGCTGTTACTAAGGTCCAGGTGACTTAGTAATTCCTCGAGGGATACTTATGGTTATATTTCAACCAGGGGGAGGGGATATTTACATAAGGGGATTATTTACATAGTTTCAGTAGAGGGATGGGGAAAAATATAGGGAGTTAAACAATAATGTCAGTAGTTAATATGGAAATGACAAGAAAGTGCTAAGTTTCAGAGATCTTAGGCTTCAAAGGGGAGATAGAACTTTGTAGAGAAAGTATGGACCCTCCTTGAGTGAAGCAGATCTTCACCAAGGCTAATGACATGGAAAATGATGAAACTAAGAGATATCAAGCAATCTTGACTCTTTTGGGGAATTAGTCAATGATTTAGGGAAGGGAAGAAAGGGAAGTTAGTTATGCCTGATTTGAGCTCCTCCACATGAAACTGCCTGATGACTGTGACCTGAGTAGAGATGATACTTTGAAAACATAGGATTGATCAGAAATCAAGATTCTGCAACTTCAAAACTACTTACCCAACCTACTTACCTAACATTTTTTCTTCTTTTGGTTTGGGTGCAGTTAGACTTGCAGACCCAGCATTTCAAATTTTTCTTTTTATGCTTCCTATCTACAAACTACCCTTATTTCTTCCAAGGGCCCAGATTAAGCAGTTGGGCTCCTTTGATTCTCTACCTATCTAAAATCTGCCAAGATTAAGCTGTTTGGATAGATTGTTCATTCTCTATATTCTAAAACAGGAAATTGGAACCTAGGGAGACCAAGATTAGGCTGTTTGGACCTCCCTTTAGCTGAAAATTCTACAAAACTGGAATTACTCTTCAAAATTGGAATGCAATAGATGAACTTTGAGTAGCATTATTTCATGGCCTCTTTCTTTAGTGACTGTTTAGCAAATATGGAGCATTGCAGCATGCAAAGTATGACATATTTGGCCTGTAAAATGTCAATCATGAAATATGAGTAACCTGCTGCAGCAGGAGGCTAACAAAATCAATCTACAAAATCTTAGCAGATGTATGGGCCTCTTATAAATAACTCCAACGTATGTTTTCATATTTCATACTTAACACCTATGTACAAATATGCCCATTCTACATAGAATATACATGACTATTTAGATAATATTTGTGTATGTACACATTATTTCAGAGGAAAACCAATTTATAGATATGAAATCACTGAGTCATGGTTTCACTGAAACCACATAATATACTTCACACCCCTTACTATCTCATATTCATGTCAGAGTATCATTAACACCATAGATCTATCACATTTATACATTTTTAACAAGTAAATCAAACAAGTACATAAGATACCATACTTCATATTTTTCCATATCTGTGTCTTTTACCTACTCCTTGGTGCACACCTTTTCAGATCAAATCATTTATGGAAAACACTAAACTTGCACACACAACACTTTGATCTCCATCTCTTTATATAGCTTAGGCCTTAGACAATACCTTAGTAATGTCAATGGTATTCTTTGACAAGATCAAATATCCATTTTTATGCTCATTACTATGGGCCAATACCATGGTAAAGATCCTTGATATTAACAATACCATGATGAAGAAACTGTACATGACTTTTCTTCACCATACCCACATATGTACGTTAGCTTTATTCACAGGACCTGTGTATACTTTCTAAACTTCACCTTTATCATTCCTCTTTCTCTTAATTGATATTCCCTTGTCTATCTCACCTGTAGCATCTGCATAACCATCATGTTGACATATTTATCAAGTAGTTTGTCATCAAGGACAACACATTAGTCATAATTCCAACATTCTTACAAAGATATAAGCAATCTTTGTACCATAATGAATCATTTTTCCAGCTAAATGTATCAGATGTACTAGGATCTTGCTGGAGATTTTGAATGAGTGAACACACCTCTTATTCATTCTTCATAACCTAACATATTTTTCACCCATTTTTATTTCTCTTCTGAAGATAATATTTGTTCCAAAAAGATTTAAGATATCATGATTTTTTTTTACCTTGAAGTGTCTTCCCATCAGGTAAGGTCACCATTTCTTTAGTGCATGTAGTATTGCCAACATTTTCTTCTCATAAATAGGTTTGTGTAAATACTTTCCTTTGATTGGACGACTTTAAAAAAATGAGTCTTCCTTCTTTCATTAAAACAACACCAATTCCATTTCCCGAGGCATCACATTCCACAATAAAAGTTTTTGTGAAATTTGACATAGCTAAGACTAGTGCTTGGCACATTGCCTCTTTAATATGTTCAAAGGCCTTCGTTGTTTCTGGAGTCAAATAAAATACATCTTTCCTCAACAGTAATGTTAGAGGTGCCACTATTCTCTCATAATTATTAACAAGCTTGTGATAATACCCTGTCAACTTGAGAAATCCTCGAAGATGCTTTATGGTAGTGGGGATTTTCCATTCCTCAATGGATTTATTTTGTTATGGTATACCTTAACACCCTCATGAGATACAATATGACCCAAGTAATCCACCTCTTGTACTTCAAAGAAACATTTGGAGGTTTTTTCATATAATTCTTTTTCCTCCAATAGCTTGAGCATCCTTTCAACATGTTGAACATGATCCTTCCAAGAATTTCTATAGACTAGTATATCATCAAAAAATACTAACAAAAAACTTCTAAGGAAGGGTTTGAAAATGGAATTCATCAAATCTTGAAATGTGGAAGGTGCATTAGTAAGGCCAAAAGGCATGACCAAAATTCATAATTGTAGGTTTTAACCCCATAAAAAATTTACCTACATATGAATTCTAAAACATAGAAAATAAATAATGCGAGAGCATAACACATACAACACTTATACACAGAGATTTTCCTCTGGATCCCAAAACCGAGACTACCAGCTTGATTTTTCATTATGTTCCTTTCAATGTTACAATACATATTTATACATGTTGAAGCATCAAATACCATGGACCAAAAACCATCGTGTCCAAAACCATGAACCGAAAACCATCACGTCCAAAACCATGTGTGAAAACCATGCACAAAACCATAGATAGGTCTGCCCCCCTCAAACCCCCTAGACAGGGGGGCTTCCGCCCCCCCCATGACCCCCTGCTGCATAATCGGTGCAACGAAGGGGGGACTCACCCTCCCCTCTAACCACCTAGTTAACTACGTGGGCTAGTCGTGGAAAGAATATAATACAACCCAACATTCTCCCACTTGTTTTCTTTCCATAGGGGGGCACAGGAGCTTAGTCATTTATCCACCCCTACAACTCCCATTGTTTCTCTACACCAAGAGAACTTCTCAGAGCTCACAGATTTTCTCAATGCATTTGCAGTATTCTTCAAAGTGTCCACCTTTACTAGCAACACCTTTTTGTCTTCTATCATATTTCTCACAAAGTGATACTGAACATCAATGTGCTTTGTCTTTGAATGGTAAATAGGGTTCTTTGCCAAGAAAATTGCACTTTGGTTGTCACAGTCTATCCTTATAGCTCCTTGTACTAATCCCATACTTGAACACAATCTATGCAACCAAACAACTTCCTTTCTTGCATGAGTGGCTGCCATGTATTATGTCTCTATAGTTAATAGTGCCACTACAGCTTGTTTCTTACTCATCCAACTAACTACACCTCCAAATTGGTTAAACACATACCCACTTGTAGGTATTCTCTGATATAGATCTCCAACCCAGTCTGCATCAACAAAGCCATGAATATCCAACACTCTTTCCAATCTTGGTCTTCTATGGTAGTGCAAACCATAATCACTAGTGCCACGCAAATAGTTGAAAACCAACTTCACTACTATCTAGTTCTCCTTCCCTAGTTTTGACATAAATCTGCTCAATACTCCCACTGCATATGTAATTTCTGGTCTAGTACAGAACATTGGATACATCAGGCTACCGTCTGCACTTGCATATGGAACACAAGACATGTCCTCTTCCTCTTCTTGTGTCTTGGGACACTGTTTAGTAGATAAATTTACACTTATAGGAATATGAACCTTCACCGGTTTACTATTGTCTCGACATACTTCCTCTGGTTTAACCAGAGCTTCCTCTTTGCCCGATCTCTTTTAATTTCCATGCCCAAAATATAGTTTGTAGCACCAAGATCTTTCATGTCGAATCTGGAGGACAATTGGGTCTTCAAATCATATATAATTTCTTTGTCATTTCCAACCAACAACATATCGTCCACATACAAGACCAGATAAATAACACAGTCACCAATTAATTTAAAATACACACAGTGATCTGCTTTGCTTCTGGTGAAGCCAAGTCCCTGTATAAATGTATCCAATTTCTGAACCACATCCTGGTGATTGTTTAACCCTACAAGGACTCTTTAACTTCCATACTATTTCTTCTTACCCTTCACCGCAAAAACCTTCAGGTTTGTTTCATGTAGATTCCTCTTCAGATCCCCTTGAGGAATGTTGTCTTCACATCATCTGTTCTACCTCAAAATCAAAAGCAACAACAACAGATAAAAGTAATCTAATAGAAGCTACCTTGGCAACAGGAGAAAAAATATCACCAAAATCAATTCCTGGCACCTAGGAATAACCTTTTTCTACCAATCGAGATTTGTATTTCTCCACCTTTCCTTCTACATTTGTCTTCTTCTTGAACACCCATTTGTTTCCAATGGGTTTCCTTCCAGCCGACAACTCCACCGGATCCCAAGCCTCATTTTTGTGCAAAGGTGCCATTTCATGAACCATGGCCTCTTTCTAGAGATTGCCATCCTTTGAATCTACTGCTTTCTTCACAGTTCTGGGATCATAATCAGTAACAGATAAAGCAAAATTTGAACAAAAAGAAGATGGAATATACCTTTCTGGCTGCCTTCTTTCTTGAACTAATCTTCTAACACTCGGAGTTTGTGGCTCTTCATCTTCTGATTCCTCCTTTGCTGTAGAGTCTGATTCTTCCTCCTTAAGCTCAAAATCTATCTTCTTAGGTTCCTTTAAAGGGACTTCATGTTTAATAACATCTTTCACCTCTCTGGACACCACATCTCGACTGTACACAACCTTCCTTGTTACTGGGTTCCAAAGCTTATGACCCTTTAAATCATCCTTATACCCAATAAAGATGCACTTTTCAGATTTACTATCCAACTTGGTTCTTTTGTCCTTTGGAACATGGACATATGCATCACATCCAAATATCCTCAGATGTGAAAGAGAGGGTATCTTACCAGTCCATACCTCTTGTGGAGTCTTATCCTCTAACGCTAATGAAGGTGATCTATTAACCAGGTAACATGTTGTCTCTACCAGCTCTTCCCAGAATTCTTGTCCTAACCCGGCACCACTGAGCATGCTTCTTTCCCTTTCCATCAACCTCTTGTTCATTCTTTCTGCAACTCCATTTTTCTTAGGTGTATATGGAGTATTCTTTTTCCATGCTATACCACACTTTTTACAAAATTCTTCAAATTCCTTACTGCAAAACTCTCCACCATTATTTGTCCTCAACACCTTTATCTTCTTCTCTGTTTGGTTTTCCACCAGAGCCTTAAATTATTTAAACCTTTGTTTAGAGAATTTTCGGCAAAATCACATAAGATTTATTATGTGATTTTGCCGAAAATTCTCTAAACAAATGTTATGGATCACAGAAGTCTAAACTCATTGATTCTTTAAACCTGTCAAAGACTTCAAATTTCTTCTCAAGGAAATATATCCATGTATTCCTTGAGAAGTCATCTATAAATAATACATAGTACACAAACTTACCTAGTGATGGAACCTTCACAGGTCCAAACACATCACTATGCACAAGCTCTAATATCTATTTCACTCTCTTACCACTAGAGGAGAAACTTACCCGATTCTACTTCCCATATACACAATTTTCACAGAAATCAAAATCCAGAGAGCTATTACTCATACCTTCTACCATACCTTTACCATGAAGTATTCAAAGGCCCTTCTCTCCACTATGTCTAAGCCTTTGATGCCACAACATGGTCTTCTCTCCAGAGACCACTAGATTTTCTGCTCCACTTTCAAGAATCACAGAACTATTGCACCCATCAACAATAGTGCTACCTTGTAGTTTGTACAGAGTTCCAACCCGAACTTCCCACATCAATACTAGTGCTCCCTGAACCACCTTGCAGGTATCTTTTTCGAACACTGTTTTTACACCTGCATCATCCAGATTGCTTACAAAAATAAGATTTTTGGCCAATGCAGGAATATGCAGAACACCCAGAAGTGTTCTAACCCTTCCACCTTGAAACTTCAAATTTACTTTTCTGTGACCAATGATTATAGCCTTCCTATCATCCCCTAAGAAGACATCACCACCATCGTATTTCTCATACTCGTAGAACTGGTCTCTATTGCGAGTGAAGTGAAAGGATGCACCTTAGTTAATAAACCATGTCTCATGATCTACATGTGTACTTGAAGAATCCAAGTACACATCCCCACCTTCATCTGAGGTGGTTTTCACCTCTGCAGAAGGAGCATCATCAGACCCCTTTCCTTTGTCAGGAGGTTTAGATTTACAGTCCCTTTTGTAGTGCCCTTCCTTTATAGGTTTTCTTGGAGATTTAGATCTCCCTCTAGATTTAGATCTCCCACTCATTGAATTATTTTTGTTTCTATTCTGGGACCGTCCTCGTATAGACAAGGCATCACCATTCTGGCTCTCCATATTGTTCCATCTCATCTCCTCTGTCAGCAAGGATGAGACTATTTCATCAAACTACAAGGCAGTTGCATTACTGCCATAACCAGAATATCCCACGAATTTGGTAGAGAAAACAACAAACTGATGCACTTATCTTCATCTGAAATTTTAATATCAATATATAATAACTAAATTACCACAATATTAAATGCATTCAGATGCTCTGTCACCGAGTCTCCATCTTTCATCCACAGGTTATATAGCTTTTTCCATAGGAACAATTTATTCACCACAAGCTTAGATTGGTACAAAGTCCCTAACTTGTCCCACAAAGCCTTAGTCGTAGCTTCCCCTGATACATTCAATAATGCTGAATCTGAGACACACAATCGTATTGTGCTCTTTTCCTTCTGATCCAACTTCTTCCATTCTTCATCGGACACTCCCATTGGTTTAGCACCTGGATCTACCGTGATCCACTGATCTTTATCCACCAATAGATCCTCCATATTGAGTTTCCACAACTCAAAACTCTGACCATTAAATTTCTCGATCTCTATCTTTCCACTGCTCACCATCTTCTTTCACCACTAGAATCGATCCCGCAAATCTCCCATTGAACAAGGTCTACCACAAGCCTAAGTGAAACCCCTTAGCAATAAAGGCATCCCCTTGAATCCAAAACAACTCTGATACCAAATGTAGGTTCTAACCCTGTACGGAAATTACCTGCATATGAATTCTAAAACATAGAAAATAAACAATGCGAGAGAATAACACATAAAACACATATACACAAAGATTTTCCCCTGGATCCCAAAACCTAGACTACCAGCTTGATTTTTCATTATGTTCCTTTCAATGTTACAATACATATTTATACATGTCGAAGCATCCAATACCATGGATCGAAAACCATCACGTCTAAAACCATGGAATGAAAATCACCGCGTCCAAAACCATGTGCGAAAACCATGCACAAAACCATAGGTAGGTCCACCCAACCTAATATAGGGTCCAAAAAAATTTCCCCGAGGCACTGCCCCAAACCCCATAAAGGGGGGCTACTCACCCCCCTCAAGCCCCCTATGATCTCCCCATTGCACAATTGGCACAATGAAGGGGGGAATCCGCCCCACCTCTAACCCCCTAGTTAAATATGTGGGCTAGTCATGGAAATAATATAGCACAACCCAACAATAATGACCCTCATGAGTTTTGAAATTTTTTTTTAGAATTTCTTCAATCTTTATTCTAATTTGATGATATCCTAAATGAAGATCCACCTTGGTGAAGTAAATTTCTCCATGTAATTCATCCAACAATTCATCAATGAAAGGAATGGGAAATGTATCTTTATTGAGCTCCCTATAATCAAGAAATATACACCATTATCCATCCTTATTGTGCACCAATACTACTAGAGCATAGAAACAACTTTGAATAGGTTGAATTATACCAGTCTCTAGCATTTCTACAACCATACGTTCAATTTCGCTCTTTTGGGAATAAGGATATCTGTAAGGCCTGATGTTTGGAGGAACACTTCTTGGAATCAAATGAATAGCATGATCATGATCACGAACATGTGGGAGGCATTTGGGAGTCTTAAAAACCTTGGAATGATTGTCCAAGACTATTTGGAAATCTGGAGAAATAGGTGATTTTGATGTTTGAACCTCTAGTGAGCATAATTGTGTAATTATGCCCTGTTATTTCTTCAAAATATGTGTCATGTCATTAGAGTTGATTATATTTCGTAGTTTCTCTACGATACCCCTTAATTCAACTTCCTTTCCTTTCCAAAAATAATTCCAAAAAAGTTCTTGAAAATTGAAAGCTATCGTCCCCAAAGATTGTAACCATTGGACTCCTAGTACAAAATCAACACCACCCATTGGAATGGAAAGCATTGGACTATTCAATACATATTCCTCCATGGTTAGCTTCATGGTATGGCACTTTCCAGAGAAATTATTAGTTTCTCCATTTGCAAACATAACTTGACACTCTGATGCTGGATATAGGAAGCAACTCAATTCCTTGGCTATATTATAATGAATAAAATTATGGGTACTATCTAAATCAATCAACACTATTACCATTTTATTCTTGATATATCCTTTTATCTTGAGAGTTTGAGGAGTGGTAATTCCTAGAGCCTGCTTACGCATCCTCTCCTCTCCTTAATAGTCGAGCACCTAAAGGTCCTTATCAGTCGAGTTAATGCATTACAATGTATGGCCAAATTCATTTCTTCTTTCTCAGGGGTTGGTTCCTGGCATATATCCTCCTCTTTTGATGTTTCTTGTTCATTTTCTTCCTCTTCTTTACAATCTATGTAGAATAATTTCTTCCTAGCACACTTATGACCTTTAGTGTATTTTCTATCACAATTGTAACAAAGCCCTTTTTATTTTCTTTTCCTCCAATTGTTGTGGTGTCAATTTTGTAGGTTGTGAAAAACTAGGAGTAGCAACAATTCCATCTTTATAGTTGTGAGTGGTAGACTTCCTTGTTTCCATAATTTTTCTTTCAGCTTTTCTTGCCACCTTGAATGCCTTCTCCTATAAATCACGGTCATAAAGGCAAACATCATATTAGATGTTATATTTTAAAGTCCCTATGAAGACATTAATATGATGCTCCTTTAGAATATTGATTACCCTAATATTCAATTTTCGGAAGTCTTCAATGTGCTTCACCATTGAGCCCTTTTGTTTGTATTAGAAAATTATATATTACAGAGCAATGGAACACATAAAATATTGCAGAAATATAAACACAGAAATCACATAAAACAAGAGAGATACAAATATACGTGGTTCACCTAGTTTGGGCTATGTCCACGGAGAAACAACCAATCCTTTTTATATTATCCAGCGAACTGAAGAGATACAACCTACAATAGATCTGCTGTAACTCCCTCTTCGCTCTCAATCTCCTCTCTCTTCCTCACTCAGAATACAGATTTACATAGACGCAATACAATTCCATCATATATAGCGAGGGGTTGCCTTCTAGGGCAAAAACCCCTAAATTAAACATAACTTCTATCGTTAGATCTCTGCCTACTGAACGGCCCAGATTGACTACGAAATTACAACATTTTACAGGGCAATTTTACATCTATTCTTAGCTTCGGGGGCACTGCCCCTGAAACCCCCCACCAGGGGGGGGCTCCCAAAAGGTTACAGCCACCCCCCCTGCAGCGAATATTTTACGGACGACATTGCTGCCCCAATTCGAACTGGGGTCCAATGCGGCGATACCTTTGAATATAGAAGATAATCAGGCTCCACACCCAACAATTTGAGATTTATTAATTGGCTAAAGAAGGTGTTTCTCTTTGTATATTCATAATGTGTTATCATTTCCTCTGTAAAAATTGACTGGGTGACAAGTGGTTTATGAGAAAAAATCCATCTATGCCATAGAAATTGATTGAGTTCTAAATATAAAGATGCAATTCATACCTTTTGTGAGGGTTGCACATCCTGTAGATCAAAATATTGCTCCATCTATAGTATCCATGTTACCGGATCCTTTCCATAAAACTTTTTCATATATATCTTTGGAATGTGGTGGCTCTTAAACCCCACATTGGAGTCTCTAAAATCATAATTCATATTCCTTTTTTCCTCATAATAATTTTCATGGATTACCTTGTCACCACCGGGAAGCCTTTCTTGCAAATTTTTTTTAACCTTCCAACATGACATTCATTGCATCCATGTATACTTTAAAACCCTCCATGTTTCATTTTATACCATCCATGTCCCCTTTTAGTTCATCTTTGGTTGCTCTTTGTGAGAATGAAATTTGTTGCACTTGATCCCGTAATTTGATATATCATGATGCAATTATTCCTCTTCATGCATCATATTAGAGCTTTCCGAGGGCTCAATGGGAGCATAATTTTTTGTTGGAAGGAATTTTAGAACCCAATAATGATATATATGCTTCAATATTCCCTTTGAATCGCTTCAAACTGATTTTTCAAGTAACGATTATGAAAATTTTAAAAAATACACACATTTTTCTTGCTTTTTAGGGGCTTGATGTTACAATTGTTGTATCACTATAATTTTGGACTTACAAGGTTTGAAATTTGGTCCTGGGGTAGCCCTTTGAATCTTCCTTCCAATTCTGCAAGTTATACCAACATTGGATCCTTCAATATAGAGTTATGCCAAATATCCCACGATGTCCTGATTACAGACTAGTTCAGTAGAGCTAAGTTGTACAAGATGTCGCATGTAACTGTTTCAAAATTTGGCCCTAATATTATGGTAGGGAAAAATAGAGTCCACGTTGTTTTAGCCACATTTTATATAATTAAAACATGATGCCTGAAACAAAAGTTATGACGAATTTACCCAGGTCACCTGTTTGAGACTAAATTGTGGAGCTTGCAAAAACCGTAAATTCCTCGGATCATATTTCAGAAAAATATAGCAAACCAAGATCTGAAATTTGTACACGAAGTTCACCAAGATTTTAACTCCATGTGGTGAAATTTTCAGCTTCTTCTGCCTTGTAGAAAAAATTTTATATCGAAAATTCCATGATGGTCTGCTTGAAGAAGTGAAACCCTAGAATCCACATATCTAATTCCAAATGTTATGCAATGAGCTCACAAATAGATCAATCAACGACTTAAAAATGATCCTCTTCAAGGGGGAAACCTCATTTAAATTACATAAATGAAAAAATATTGGGTGATACAAATTACAAGACCTCCTTTGTATATACAGGAGTCTAAGGGGTCACAATATAATTAGAGCCTACATAGAAATAATAATGTAAGGGCACATTAATAACAATAATGGGCTTCTATGGGGCACAACAATAACAATATGGGGGATACATGGGAACAATAATAAAAATAAGGGGGGTATACTAGTATTATAGGGACCTAACAATTAAACACTAGGATTAATATTACAAACCCTATGAATAATATTATACCCTAGGAACATGAACCCTTAGATTAATAAACCCAAGGGATTGATATTATAAACCCAAGGGATCAATTATAAAACCCCAAGGTATTATAAACCCAAGGGAATAATATTAAATCCAAGGGATTGATATTATAAATGCAAGGTATATAAGCCCTAAGATAAATATTATAAACCCTAAAATAAATGTGGTTGATTGTGGTTGACCATGGTTCATTTTCATATTAAGACAATCTCTGTCACAAAGTGATGTTGGACCACAGTTGATCATGGTTAAACACGATCAATTTTAATATCGAGACAATATTTGTTACATTACAATGATGGAGCATGGTTGATTTTCATATTGAAAAAATATTTGTTACAATGTGACATTGAACCATGGTTGACCATGATTATAAACACAAGGGATTATAAACCCTATGAATAATATTATACCCTAGGAATATGAACCCTTACATTAATAATCCCAAGGGATTGATATTATAAACTCAAGGGAATAATAAACCCAAGGGATTATAAACCTACAGAATAATATTAAACCCAAGGGATAAATATTATAAAACCAAGGTATTAAAACCCCAAGATATATATTATAAACCCTAAAATAAAAATGGTTGACCATGCTTTACCATTGTTTATTTTCATACTGAGAGAATATTTTTCACACTGCGATGTTGGACCATGGTTGGTTTTCATATCGAGACAATTGTTGGCACAATGTGACATTGGTCCATATATGACAATGATTGTAAACCCAAAGGATTTATATTAAACCCTAGGATTAATATTGTAAACCCTAAGAATAATATTATACTGTAGGAATACGAACTGTTAGATTAATAAACCCAAAGGATAGATATTATAAACCTAAGGGAATAATAAACCTAGGGGGCCAATTCTAAAACCCCAAGGTATTAATATTATAAACCCAAGGGAGTAATATGAAACCCAAGGGATTAATATTATAAACCCAAGGTATATAAACCCTAAGATAAATATTATAAACCCTATAATAAACATGATTTACCATGCTTTACCATCATTGATTTTCATACTCAGACAATCTTTGTCACAATGCGATGTTAGACCATCATCGACCATGATTGACCATGGTTGATTTTCATATTAAGATAATATTTAGCACAATGTGACATTGAACCATTGTTGACCATGATTGTAAACCAAATGCATTTATATTAAACCCTAAGATTCATATTATAAACCCTATGAATAATATTATACCCTAGGAATATGAACCCTTAGATTAATAAAACCAAGGGATTGATATTATAAACCCAAGGGATTTATATTATAAACTCAACGGAATAATATTAAATCCAAGGAATTAATATTATAAACGCAAGGTATATAAACCCTAGGATAAATTTTATAAACCCTAAAATGAATATGGTTGATCGTGGTTGACCATGGTTCATTTTCATATTGTGACAATCTTTGTCACAAAGCGATGTTGGACCATGGTTGAGAATGGTTGATTTTCATATCGAGACAATCTTTGTCACATCGTGACATTGGACCATGGTTGATTTTCATATTGAGAAAATATTTGTCACAATGTGACATTGGACCATGATTGAAGGTTGACCATTATTAACCCTTAGATTAATAAACCAAACAGATTAATATTATAAACCCAAGAAAATAATAAACCTAAGAGATTAATACTAAAAACCCAAGGTAATATAAACCCACGGGAATAATGAACACAAGGGATTAATATTAAAAACCCAAGGAAATAATATTAAAACCTTGGGTTTAATATTATAAACCCAAGGTATATAAAACCTAATATAAATATTATAAACCCTAAAATAAACTTGCTTAACCATCGTTGACCATGGTTGATTTTCATATTGACAGAAATTGTCACAATGTGACGTTGGACCATCGTTGACCATGATTGATTTTCATATTGAGATAATATTTGTCACAATGTGATGTTGGACCATGGTTGATTTTCATATTGAGATAATATTTTCCACAATGTGATGTTCGACCATGATTGACCATGATTGATTTTCATATTGAGACAATCTTTGTCACAATAATACATTGAACCATGTTTGACCATGGTTGATTTTCATATTGAAACAATATTTGCAACAATGCGACATTAGACCATGGTTGATCATCGCTGACCGTTGATGTCCATGGTTGTCATAAACATTGGACCAAGAGACAATCTTTGTCACAATGTGACCATGATTATTGACCATGGTTGACCATGATTATTGACCATGGTTGACCATGATTGACCATGGTTAATTTTCATATTGAGACAATCTTTGTCACAATGCAACTTTGGATGATGGTTGACCATGGTTTATTTTCATAATGAGACAATCTTTGTCACAATAGGATGTTGGATCATGTTTGACCAAGGTTGTTTTTCATATTTAGACAATCTTTGTCGCAATGCAGAGTTAGGTCATGGTTGATCATGGATGACCATGGTTGTCATAATGTGACGTTGGACCAAGAGACAATATTTGTCACAATGTGACCATGATTATTGACCATGGTTAACCATGATTAACCGTTGTTGACCATGGTTGATTTTCATATTGAGATAATCTTTGTCAAAACACAACCTTGGACCATGGCTGATTTTCATATTAAGACAATCTTTGTCATAATGTCACATTGGACCATTGTTGACCATGGTTAATCATGATTGACCATACTAGACCAATCAATAGTTAATAATAATTAATAATTAAATAATAATTAATTATTATTAATTATTGAATTATTAATTATTAATTTTTAGTTATTATTATTATCAATAATTATTATTTATAATATTAATTATCAACTATTTATTGTTAATACCTTTTATTAATTAGAAATTAATTATTACTTATAATTATTAATAATTACTTATTTATTATTAATTAATTACTTATTAATTATTAATTAACAATAATGAATTATTGTTAATTATTAATGTTAATTACTACTTAATTGTTAATTAATTATTGTTTGTTAATTAGTATTTATTAATTATTGATATAACAAATTAATTAAGAAAAATTCTTCCATAGAAATCACATTGACAACTTAGGGTCGACATGTTTCGAATCTCTACTGAAGTTCATTATTAGGAAAAATATGGAGAGCAAGATCCAACACTTGAAATATTTATAGTAGAGATGTAATGATAAGTTCTTCAATAATCACTAAGTGGAATATTTTAATATAAAAAATGGAACGTTAAAGAAATCTAGAAACCATTTATAATTTAATAATCTAATTTTTAATTTTTCCTCATATTAAAATTAATTCTATTTTAATTAGGCCGATAGGCCTTTCCTTTGAAAGGGACCTTCGTCGTCCCTTTCATTCTCCGGATGACACGTGGCGTCGGATCTCCTTCGTCTTCGTGCTAACAGCTGGTGTCAGGCGGGCATAAACCGTCGTCGGGCGGGCATAAACCCTGGCGTTCTTCTGCGGTGGCGGTCTTCTGCAGTTACCAATTGCGGTTCTGTTCACGAACGGGAATGGTTTACAACCGACAGCATCGTGATCCAGGGAACGGATTAAGCTAACGCGCTTTATCGCCTGATGACGAGCTCCATAAGCTCCGCGTCCGATGGGCATTCTTGCGATGATGTTAGGGTTGAGGGCGCTCTGCAACAGCGCGAAGGTTTCTATGAGCAATGGATGGAATCTTTACAGGTAGGGTTTTCTACTACTTACAACACCTTAATGCAATTTCCGGTTGAGATAATGCGAGAGTAATTTACAGTTTCTTGGTTGAATGTAGGCTTCGCTCGCAGATTTCTTCCATTCATCAATGGTTGACATCGAGGCAGAGCAATAGCAGCTCACAGATGTAAAGTTTAGGGATTTTGTAGAAAAGTTCAGAACTAACAGGGTTTATTATGCTCTTGCAGTGATTATGGCGACACCCAAACGTTGGACAACAACCCAGCTTGTAAAAAATTTCTTTGTTAATTTTTACTTATGTATGAGATGATTCTTCTATCCGGTCTCTGCAACCTGCAACCAACAGAACAGAAACCCTCTTTGGCCACACTCCTTAGTCGGCTTACCTCTGCCAGGTAACACTATTCTTACACCGGTTCGTTGTACCTCGTCACGCAGAACCCGACCATAGCAAGGTAAGATCCCTCATTTTGGAATGCAATGTTTTTTTTAGAGTTCGGCTCAATTCTGGTAATAACCCTGCGCCGAATGATAGGGGATAAGATGGCAGAGAGTGGCAGCAATTTCTCAGGTAAAATTTATAATTTATTCATACCCTATTTTTTTTCCAGGGCCTATCCTCCTCATGGAACATGACACTAAAATTGGGTTTTGATGTGGTTGCAGGTACAACGTTCACCAAGTCCCCCTCGCAACTCTACACTCGATCTAAGATTCTCCAGGTTCCCTCTCTCAAAGGTGGTTTGATTTTGTTTATGGTTGTAGGTTTGCTTAAGACCTGAAAGTCAATGGAATGAGATTTCAAGAGCTTTTCTCATCAATTACAGAACTCGAAAGAGAGCTAGGCAATTAAAATTTGATTGGCTTATCGTTGGAATTGGGGTGGTCTTCCGCAGATACTCTCCCTGAGAACAGATTTCTTGAATTAGTGGGAACGTTTAGATCATTGAAATTGCTTACCATTGATTTTGGTTCTGTATTTTCAGCGGAAAAATGGATTGTTGTTCCTCTGTTGTGAAGAGGTAATCAACTTAGATATCAAGTAGTCTTTTGTTCTACTTTAGATCATTATATGAGTTTCTATAGAAATATCTCTAGCTCCCACCAGTGAGCCATGACATCGTTTTCCGGATTTCCACAATCATTTCCCATTCATTTTTGGGAACTTAAAAACATAAGGCATTTAGATATATCGCGTTGAATTAATCTGACTAAACTTCCTAATTCCTTTTCTGAATTATTGTGTCTCCAATATCTAGCATTGAAATACTGCATTAATCTATCCATCCCAATGGACATTTTGGGATAAATATCCACACTTGAATATGTCGACTTCAAAGGCTGTTCTAAATTGATACACTTTCCGCAGGGAATGGCAAATCAAAGGTCGTTAAAGTATCTGAACCCGAAATTTTGCTTCGAATTGAGGACATTGCCAGAGCTTTCAAGTCTTGTACATCTTGAATTTCTCAACATAGATGGGTGTGTCAAACTGGAAACCCCAAATCTTGAATGTCTGAGAATACTTAATGGATCAAACCGGAGGCGTCTTGGATGCTCAAGATTTTAGGTCAGTGGGAACGGTTGAATCAGAGTGAAAATATTTCTTATTAATGAGACTATGCAAGCAGCTTTTACTCACAGATTTTTGTTGTTACAATAAGTGCAGATGTTTGTTGGTATCGTCCCTATTGTGGTGCCATTAAAGGCAGATACCCGACCTCCTTTTTTGAGCCAAGGGCTAGCAACTAACGGAATGGGAATGCTTCCCACTGGTGTTATGGAAGGGAATCACTCTACAGTGCGGATAGATGGAAGCATTGGTAGATGGGTCAGGGAAGGTCAAAATAGGCAAATGACTGACTATGAAGAATATGCAGAATTGGACAATGGATATGTTGATGTGAAACATGAAAGGGGTAGGTCAACTGACAAAAGGCATAGAGAAGGTATCTACGAAGAAGATGCAAGATTGCACCATGGATATGGTGTTGTGAATTATGAAAGGGGCAGGTCAACTGGCAGAAGGGATAAAGAAAGTACCTATGAAGAAGATGCAAGACCGGACCGTGGATATGGTGAGGTGAAACATGAAAGAGGTAGGTCAGGTGCCACAAAGAATCAAGAGAGAGGATTAAATAGTCAGTGGGTTGGAGCTCCCGAGAGGATATGCCTTGATGATAGGGAAGTAGATTGGAATAGGGATCGCTACGGGGATGGCAGAGATACATCTAAATATCAAAGGGGAAGAGATCAAAGCTGGGAAAAGAATGAATGGGAGAAAGAAACAAATTTAACACGTCAAAGCAATCAACGGTCTCAATCTAAGGAAATGAATTATGTCAGGAGGCAACAGCTGGCATCAGGAAGGAAGTAATACACACAGAAATGGTATTTGGAAACCTCCTTTTCCATGCTTCTTCTTTCCATGTATTTGATTTGATGTTAAGAAAAGAGCATATTTAGTTCACGGTTGGTTTTGTGTATTTGAGTGTCTATCTGATAGTCTTTCTTAGTCAAATTGCATTTTCATTGACAGAATTACAATCTTAAGAGGGCATAAATGAAACTTCTGATGAAGGTGGGATTGTGTCCTGAACATTGCAGAAATGTATGTTTGAGATAGTACCAAAAATAGGAACGCTTCTTGTCTTTGATGAATGAAGGCAATGCTTGGCGAGGTTTTATGAAAGCTTCCTCTGAAAATGCATTCAACGACGTCGATAAATTGCTTACAGGTCTTGTACAATTTTTAAAACGACATTGGAATTATCCCATATATTTGCTTAAGGGAAATTTTCCTCAACATGCCTAGGATATTCGTGCTGCGGGTTTGACAAAGGGCAGACATTTGAAAGAGATATTATGGAACTTGTCTTTTGTGTATTAGGTTGGGATAAGTCCACACAGAGCTAGCTGGTGCAGGTAAGATCAGGACTTGGTCTTCATCAGGAGGTAATACCCAACCATTAATTATACACCACTATTTATTTCTTTTTTCTTATTGCACTAAATGTTCAATTTAAACACCATAAAATGTGAACACGTAATGGGGATAATTGTCACAATTCATTAATGTATGTTATGGTTTATTTCTACCAAATTATGATCCTTAGTATCTCTAAGTTTTGAATTCTGTCTGAACTATCCAATGGTTTTGTTTTGGTCCTCCACTTAGTTATCCAAAGGTTAAATGCTGGCATCTTGGTCTAAGACCTAGCATAGCTAAGTTGACCAAGTTGCCAGCATTAGCTTTCAGAAAATCAGTGCTTTGATCCCAAAGGGCATGGATTTGAGAGAGCCTCATGAGAATTTGTATTGTTGAAAGGTGATAGATTCATTTAGTTGATGAAAAAGTACATTTTCCTGAGAGGCAAGAAAAATATATATACAATTGTGAACTAATTATCGAATATACGAGTTTATATAGTTCCATGGGTGACTCCTTTCAGATTTATATGAAGAATAACAGCTTTTGGCTACCATTGTGTGCTGACAATACAACAACATAGCAGCCAACCTATATCCAAAATTGTTTTTGAAAGATTTGGAAACTATTCATTTTTGCCCCTGTTGCCTGTATGGGTTAGGATTTATTTGTACAGTTCAATATTTTTTCATGTAAATTTCCATTATGTCAAGATCGATTATTCCATTATGGTCTTACGGATCCTCAGGGCTTTAGTAATCTATAAAGCCTCAGCCTGCCTTAATTTCTTTTTTTTCCTCCTTCAACACTACACTGTCTGAACAGACAGCGATATTCATGTGTTTTCTGATACAGAGATAAGTTGTTATTGTTTGTTGTGTTCTTGGTCACAGATTTTGCTTTGGATACTGATGTTACAGTGTTTCCCACGCAGTTTCAGAGTACAATGGATTCAAATAAGGCTGAAATTTTGGGATCGCAAAAGAAGCAACACCATGGTCAAGAACACCAACAGAACCATGTAAAAGGTACCATCATTTATTTTTTCTTCAGCTTGTTTAGTGGCAGTCCAAATCTCTACACAAGCTATTTCTGGAGTGGGTCCTATGATTGAACTATTCAAAACGAATAGTATAGTTTTATCTTCCCAACGATCCGTATCTCAATAAGAGTTGAGCTGGATGTATATGAATTCCTACCAAGTTGACATTGTATTTAGGACATTTTTTCTCATCTCGCTCTCAGTGGGGTCAGATTTTGTACGATGGATAGTTACATGGATGGCTGACATACAATCCCTTAAAAAGAATGAAAAGTTGTTTAGTTTTAAAACATTATTGAGAATTTCAAATCATATATGAATTTAGTTATCAAAAGATTAGAAAAAGTTGAAAATAATTATTTTAATTTTTTTAAATGTAATTATCATCTTTTAAGAATCTTAGATGGTCACATTAGTGATCATCATGTTATATCATGTTATAGGGATGAAAGGAGGTAAATTAAAAAAGGGCCAACTTCATTTAACAGACCATGTCAAAAAGCAACTAGATGCAGACCCAGAACATTGCTCCCTGGCATCTTCTTTATACTATGGAGGACCTGATGAACATTATGATTTGCTGCCAAGAACAAAAGTTGATCAAGCTGAGGTGAATTTTCATTCCAAATCTGGGTCTTTCTATCATTTAAAGTTGATCAAGATGAGGTGAATTTTCATTCCAATTTCAGATGAAGTGAATTTTCATTCCAATTTCAGATGAAGTGAATTTTCATTCCAATTCTGGGTCTTTCCATCATTTATGATGCTATTTTAGTATAGCTTTACAAGGAAAAACTAAACTGGAAGTGAAACAATATCTAAGTTTATGTGAATTGTAGTTGGTTCTTTTTCCGTCTTTACTGGATATCAGAATCTACAATCAACATAAAGATATAAAAAATAACTAAATTTACTAAACTAAATTTCATTTTAGTGATAAACTTTACATTTTAATATCAGAATCTACAATCAACATAAAGATATAAAAAATAACTAAATTTACTAAACTAAATTTCATTTTAGTGATAAACTTTACATTTTAATATCAGAATCTACAATCAACATAAAGATATAAAAAATAACTAAATTTACTAAACTAAATTTCATTTTAGTGATAAACTTTACATTTTAATTTTCCTAAAGAAGCTTATTATCAGCAAGCTCGACAGGATCAATGGGCACTTCGTGTTGCTTATTATACCCCTTGGCTGACTTATTGGTGGAATACCCAAAAATGGTTTCCTTCTTCAAGCGTTATTCAAGG
>APFE031612499.1:88609-102350 GCA_000404065.3 Pinus taeda
CATTGGAGTCTCTAAAATCATAATTCATATTCCTTTTTTCCTCATAATAATTTTCATGGATTACCTTGTCACCACCGGGAAGCCTTTCTTGCAAATTTTTTTTAACCTTCCAACATGACATTCATTGCATCCATGTATACTTTAAAACCCTCCATGTTTCATTTTATACCATCCATGTCCCCTTTTAGTTCATCTTTGGTTGCTCTTTGTGAGAATGAAATTTGTTGCACTTGATCCCGTAATTTGATATATCATGATGCAATTATTCCTCTTCATGCATCATATTAGAGCTTTCCGAGGGCTCAATGGGAGCATAATTTTTTGTTGGAAGGAATTTTAGAACCCAATAATGATATATATGCTTCAATATTCCCTTTGAATCGCTTCAAACTGATTTTTCAAGTAACGATTATGAAAATTTTAAAAAATACACACATTTTTCTTGCTTTTTAGGGGCTTGATGTTACAATTGTTGTATCACTATAATTTTGGACTTACAAGGTTTGAAATTTGGTCCTGGGGTAGCCCTTTGAATCTTCCTTCCAATTCTGCAAGTTATACCAACATTGGATCCTTCAATATAGAGTTATGCCAAATATCCCACGATGTCCTGATTACAGACTAGTTCAGTAGAGCTAAGTTGTACAAGATGTCGCATGTAACTGTTTCAAAATTTGGCCCTAATATTATGGTAGGGAAAAATAGAGTCCACGTTGTTTTAGCCACATTTTATATAATTAAAACATGATGCCTGAAACAAAAGTTATGACGAATTTACCCAGGTCACCTGTTTGAGACTAAATTGTGGAGCTTGCAAAAACCGTAAATTCCTCGGATCATATTTCAGAAAAATATAGCAAACCAAGATCTGAAATTTGTACACGAAGTTCACCAAGATTTTAACTCCATGTGGTGAAATTTTCAGCTTCTTCTGCCTTGTAGAAAAAATTTTATATCGAAAATTCCATGATGGTCTGCTTGAAGAAGTGAAACCCTAGAATCCACATATCTAATTCCAAATGTTATGCAATGAGCTCACAAATAGATCAATCAACGACTTAAAAATGATCCTCTTCAAGGGGGAAACCTCATTTAAATTACATAAATGAAAAAATATTGGGTGATACAAATTACAAGACCTCCTTTGTATATACAGGAGTCTAAGGGGTCACAATATAATTAGAGCCTACATAGAAATAATAATGTAAGGGCACATTAATAACAATAATGGGCTTCTATGGGGCACAACAATAACAATATGGGGGATACATGGGAACAATAATAAAAATAAGGGGGGTATACTAGTATTATAGGGACCTAACAATTAAACACTAGGATTAATATTACAAACCCTATGAATAATATTATACCCTAGGAACATGAACCCTTAGATTAATAAACCCAAGGGATTGATATTATAAACCCAAGGGATCAATTATAAAACCCCAAGGTATTATAAACCCAAGGGAATAATATTAAATCCAAGGGATTGATATTATAAATGCAAGGTATATAAGCCCTAAGATAAATATTATAAACCCTAAAATAAATGTGGTTGATTGTGGTTGACCATGGTTCATTTTCATATTAAGACAATCTCTGTCACAAAGTGATGTTGGACCACAGTTGATCATGGTTAAACACGATCAATTTTAATATCGAGACAATATTTGTTACATTACAATGATGGAGCATGGTTGATTTTCATATTGAAAAAATATTTGTTACAATGTGACATTGAACCATGGTTGACCATGATTATAAACACAAGGGATTATAAACCCTATGAATAATATTATACCCTAGGAATATGAACCCTTACATTAATAATCCCAAGGGATTGATATTATAAACTCAAGGGAATAATAAACCCAAGGGATTATAAACCTACAGAATAATATTAAACCCAAGGGATAAATATTATAAAACCAAGGTATTAAAACCCCAAGATATATATTATAAACCCTAAAATAAAAATGGTTGACCATGCTTTACCATTGTTTATTTTCATACTGAGAGAATATTTTTCACACTGCGATGTTGGACCATGGTTGGTTTTCATATCGAGACAATTGTTGGCACAATGTGACATTGGTCCATATATGACAATGATTGTAAACCCAAAGGATTTATATTAAACCCTAGGATTAATATTGTAAACCCTAAGAATAATATTATACTGTAGGAATACGAACTGTTAGATTAATAAACCCAAAGGATAGATATTATAAACCTAAGGGAATAATAAACCTAGGGGGCCAATTCTAAAACCCCAAGGTATTAATATTATAAACCCAAGGGAGTAATATGAAACCCAAGGGATTAATATTATAAACCCAAGGTATATAAACCCTAAGATAAATATTATAAACCCTATAATAAACATGATTTACCATGCTTTACCATCATTGATTTTCATACTCAGACAATCTTTGTCACAATGCGATGTTAGACCATCATCGACCATGATTGACCATGGTTGATTTTCATATTAAGATAATATTTAGCACAATGTGACATTGAACCATTGTTGACCATGATTGTAAACCAAATGCATTTATATTAAACCCTAAGATTCATATTATAAACCCTATGAATAATATTATACCCTAGGAATATGAACCCTTAGATTAATAAAACCAAGGGATTGATATTATAAACCCAAGGGATTTATATTATAAACTCAACGGAATAATATTAAATCCAAGGAATTAATATTATAAACGCAAGGTATATAAACCCTAGGATAAATTTTATAAACCCTAAAATGAATATGGTTGATCGTGGTTGACCATGGTTCATTTTCATATTGTGACAATCTTTGTCACAAAGCGATGTTGGACCATGGTTGAGAATGGTTGATTTTCATATCGAGACAATCTTTGTCACATCGTGACATTGGACCATGGTTGATTTTCATATTGAGAAAATATTTGTCACAATGTGACATTGGACCATGATTGAAGGTTGACCATTATTAACCCTTAGATTAATAAACCAAACAGATTAATATTATAAACCCAAGAAAATAATAAACCTAAGAGATTAATACTAAAAACCCAAGGTAATATAAACCCACGGGAATAATGAACACAAGGGATTAATATTAAAAACCCAAGGAAATAATATTAAAACCTTGGGTTTAATATTATAAACCCAAGGTATATAAAACCTAATATAAATATTATAAACCCTAAAATAAACTTGCTTAACCATCGTTGACCATGGTTGATTTTCATATTGACAGAAATTGTCACAATGTGACGTTGGACCATCGTTGACCATGATTGATTTTCATATTGAGATAATATTTGTCACAATGTGATGTTGGACCATGGTTGATTTTCATATTGAGATAATATTTTCCACAATGTGATGTTCGACCATGATTGACCATGATTGATTTTCATATTGAGACAATCTTTGTCACAATAATACATTGAACCATGTTTGACCATGGTTGATTTTCATATTGAAACAATATTTGCAACAATGCGACATTAGACCATGGTTGATCATCGCTGACCGTTGATGTCCATGGTTGTCATAAACATTGGACCAAGAGACAATCTTTGTCACAATGTGACCATGATTATTGACCATGGTTGACCATGATTATTGACCATGGTTGACCATGATTGACCATGGTTAATTTTCATATTGAGACAATCTTTGTCACAATGCAACTTTGGATGATGGTTGACCATGGTTTATTTTCATAATGAGACAATCTTTGTCACAATAGGATGTTGGATCATGTTTGACCAAGGTTGTTTTTCATATTTAGACAATCTTTGTCGCAATGCAGAGTTAGGTCATGGTTGATCATGGATGACCATGGTTGTCATAATGTGACGTTGGACCAAGAGACAATATTTGTCACAATGTGACCATGATTATTGACCATGGTTAACCATGATTAACCGTTGTTGACCATGGTTGATTTTCATATTGAGATAATCTTTGTCAAAACACAACCTTGGACCATGGCTGATTTTCATATTAAGACAATCTTTGTCATAATGTCACATTGGACCATTGTTGACCATGGTTAATCATGATTGACCATACTAGACCAATCAATAGTTAATAATAATTAATAATTAAATAATAATTAATTATTATTAATTATTGAATTATTAATTAATTATTTTTAGTTATTATTTATCAATAATTATTATTAAAATATTTAATTATCAACTATTATTGTTTACTATTATTAATTGAAAATAATTATTACTTATAATTATTAATTAATACTTATTATTATAATTAATTACTTATTAATTATTAATTAACAATAATGAATTATTGTTAATTATTAATGTTAATTACTACTTAATTGTTAATTAATTATTGTTTGTTAATTAGTATTTATTAATTATTGATATAACAAATTAATTAAGAAAAATTCTTCCATAGAAATCACATTGACAACTTAGGGTCGACATGTTTCGAATCTCTACTGAAGTTCATTATTAGGAAAAATATGGAGAGCAAGATCCAACACTTGAAATATTTATAGTAGAGATGTAATGATAAGTTCTTCAATAATCACTAAGTGGAATATTTTAATATAAAAAATGGAACGTTAAAGAAATCTAGAAACCATTTATAATTTAATAATCTAATTTTTAATTTTTCCTCATATTAAAATTAATTCTATTTTAATTAGGCCGATAGGCCTTTCCTTTGAAAGGGACCTTCGTCGTCCCTTTCATTCTCCGGATGACACGTGGCGTCGGATCTCCTTCGTCTTCGTGCTAACAGCTGGTGTCAGGCGGGCATAAACCGTCGTCGGGCGGGCATAAACCCTGGCGTTCTTCTGCGGTGGCGGTCTTCTGCAGTTACCAATTGCGGTTCTGTTCACGAACGGGAATGGTTTACAACCGACAGCATCGTGATCCAGGGAACGGATTAAGCTAACGCGCTTTATCGCCTGATGACGAGCTCCATAAGCTCCGCGTCCGATGGGCATTCTTGCGATGATGTTAGGGTTGAGGGCGCTCTGCAACAGCGCGAAGGTTTCTATGAGCAATGGATGGAATCTTTACAGGTAGGGTTTTCTACTACTTACAACACCTTAATGCAATTTCCGGTTGAGATAATGCGAGAGTAATTTACAGTTTCTTGGTTGAATGTAGGCTTCGCTCGCAGATTTCTTCCATTCATCAATGGTTGACATCGAGGCAGAGCAATAGCAGCTCACAGATGTAAAGTTTAGGGATTTTGTAGAAAAGTTCAGAACTAACAGGGTTTATTATGCTCTTGCAGTGATTATGGCGACACCCAAACGTTGGACAACAACCCAGCTTGTAAAAAATTTCTTTGTTAATTTTTACTTATGTATGAGATGATTCTTCTATCCGGTCTCTGCAACCTGCAACCAACAGAACAGAAACCCTCTTTGGCCACACTCCTTAGTCGGCTTACCTCTGCCAGGTAACACTATTCTTACACCGGTTCGTTGTACCTCGTCACGCAGAACCCGACCATAGCAAGGTAAGATCCCTCATTTTGGAATGCAATGTTTTTTTTAGAGTTCGGCTCAATTCTGGTAATAACCCTGCGCCGAATGATAGGGGATAAGATGGCAGAGAGTGGCAGCAATTTCTCAGGTAAAATTTATAATTTATTCATACCCTATTTTTTTTCCAGGGCCTATCCTCCTCATGGAACATGACACTAAAATTGGGTTTTGATGTGGTTGCAGGTACAACGTTCACCAAGTTCCCCTCGCAACTCTACACTCGATCTAAGATTCTCCAGGTTCCCTCTCTCAAAGGTGGTTTGATTTTGTTTATGGTTGTAGGTTTGCTTAAGACCTGAAAGTCAATGGAATGAGATTTCAAGAGCTTTTCTCATCAATTATAGAACTCGAAAGAGAGCTAGGCAATTAAAATTTGATTGGCTTATCGTTGGAATTGGGGTGGTCTTCCGCAGATACTCTCCCTGAGAACAGATTTCTTGAATTAGTGGGAACGTTTAGATCATTGAAATTGCTTACCATTGATTTTGGTTCTGTATTTTCAGCGGAAAAATGGATTGTTGTTCCTCTGTTGTGAAGAGGTAATCAACTTAGATATCAAGTAGTCTTTTGTTCTACTTTAGATCATTATATGAGTTTCTATAGAAATATCTCTAGCTCCCACCAGTGAGCCATGACATCGTTTTCCGGATTTCCACAATCATTTCCCATTCATTTTTGGGAACTTAAAAACATAAGGCATTTAGATATATCGCGTTGAATTAATCTGACTAAACTTCCTAATTCCTTTTCTGAATTATTGTGTCTCCAATATCTAGCATTGAAATACTGCATTAATCTGTCCATCCCAATGGACATTTTGGGATAAATATCCACACTTGAATATGTCGACTTCAAAGGCTGTTCTAAATTGATACACTTTCCGCAGGGAATGGCAAATCAAAGGTCGTTAAAGTATCTGAACCCGAAATTTTGCTTCGAATTGAGGACATTGCCAGAGCTTTCAAGTCTTGTACATCTTGAATTTCTCAACATAGATGGGTGTGTCAAACTGGAAACCCCAAATCTTGAATGTCTGAGAATACTTAATGGATCAAACCGGAGGCGTCTTGGATGCTCAAGATTTTAGGTCAGTGGGAACGATTGAATCAGAGTGAAAATATTTCTTATTAATGAGACTATGCAAGCAGCTTTTACTCACAGATTTTTGTTGTTACAATAAGTGCAGATGTTTGTTGGTATCGTCCCTATTGTGGTGCCATTAAAGGCAGATACCCGACCTCCTTTTTTGAGCCAAGGGCTAGCAACTAACGGAATGGGAATGCTTCCCACTGGTGTTATGGAAGGGAATCACTCTACAGTGCGGATAGATGGAAGCATTGGTAGATGGGTCAGGGAAGGTCAAAATAGGCAAATGACTGACTATGAAGAATATGCAGAATTGGACAATGGATATGTTGATGTGAAACATGAAAGGGGTAGGTCAACTGACAAAAGGCATAGAGAAGGTATCTACGAAGAAGATGCAAGATTGCACCATGGATATGGTGTTGTGAATTATGAAAGGGGCAGGTCAACTGGCAGAAGGGATAAAGAAAGTACCTATGAAGAAGATGCAAGACCGGACCGTGGATATGGTGAGGTGAAACATGAAAGAGGTAGGTCAGGTGCCACAAAGAATCAAGAGAGAGGATTAAATAGTCAGTGGGTTGGAGCTCCCGAGAGGATATGCCTTGATGATAGGGAAGTAGATTGGAATAGGGATCGCTACGGGGATGGCAGAGATACATCTAAATATCAAAGGGGAAGAGATCAAAGCTGGGAAAAGAATGAATGGGAGAAAGAAACAAATTTAACACGTCAAAGCAATCAACGGTCTCAATCTAAGGAAATGAATTATGTCAGGAGGCAACAGCTGGCATCAGGAAGGAAGTAATACACACAGAAATGGTATTTGGAAACCTCCTTTTCCATGCTTCTGCTTTCCATGTATTTGATTTGATGTTAAGAAAAGAGCATATTTAGTTCACGGTTGGTTTTGTGTATTTGAGTGTCTATCTGATAGTCTTTCTTAGTCAAATTGCATTTTCATTGACAGAATTACAATCTTAAGAGGGTATAAATGAAACTTCTGATGAAGGTGGGATTGTGTCCTGAACATTGCAGAAATGTATGTTTGAGATAGTACCAAAAATAGGAACGCTTCTTGTCTTTGATGAATGAAGGCAATGCTTGGCGAGGTTTTATGAAAGCTTCCTCTGAAAATGCATTCAACGACGTCGATAAATTGCTTACAGGTCTTGTACAATTTTTAAAACGACATTGGAATTATCCCATATATTTGCTTAAGGGAAATTTTCCTCAACATGCCTAGGATATTCGTGCTGCGGGTTTGACAAAGGGCAGAAATTTGAAAGAGATATTGTGGAACTTGTCTTTTGTGTATTAGGTTGGGATAAGTCCACACAGAGCTAGCTGGTGCAGGTAAGATCAGGACTTGGTCTTCATCAGGAGGTAATACCCAACCATTAATTATACACCACTATTTATTTCTTTTTTCTTATTGCACTAAATGTTCAATTTAAACACCATAAAATGTGAACACGTAATGGGGATAATTGTCACAATTCATTAATGTATGTTATGGTTTATTTCTACCAAATTATGATCCTTAGTATCTCTAAGTTTTGAATTCTGTCTGAACTATCCAATGGTTTTGTTTTGGTCCTCCACTTAGTTATCCAAAGGTTAAATGCTGGCATCTTGGTCTAAGACCTAGCATAGCTAAGTTGACCAAGTTGCCAGCATTAGCTTTCAGAAAATCAGTGCTTTGATCCCAAAGGGCATGGATTTGAGAGAGCCTCATGAGAATTTGTATTGTTGAAAGGTGATAGATTCATTTAGTTGATGAAAAAGTACATTTTCCTGAGAGGCAAGAAAAATATATATACAATTGTGAACTAATTATCGAATATACGAGTTTATATAGTTCCATGGGTGACTCCTTTCAGATTTATATGAAGAATAACAGCTTTTGGCTACCATTGTGTGCTGACAATACAACAACATAGCAGCCAACCTATATCCAAAATTGTTTTTGAAAGATTTGGAAACTATTCATTTTTGCCCCTGTTGCCTGTATGGGTTAGGATTTATTTGTACAGTTCAATATTTTTTCATGTAAATTTCCATTATGTCAAGATCGATTATTCCATTATGGTCTTACGGATCCTCAGGGCTTTAGTAATCTATAAAGCCTCAGCCTGCCTTAATTTCTTTTTTTTCCTCCTTCAACACTACACTGTCTGAACAGACAGCGATATTCATGTGTTTTCTGATACAGAGATAAGTTGTTATTGTTTGTTGTGTTCTTGGTCACAGATTTTGCTTTGGATACTGATGTTACAGTGTTTCCCACGCAGTTTCAGAGTACAATGGATTCAAATAAGGCTGAAATTTTGGGATCGCAAAAGAAGCAACACCATGGTCAAGAACACCAACAGAACCATGTAAAAGGTACCATCATTTATTTTTTCTTCAGCTTGTTTAGTGGCAGTCCAAATCTCTACACAAGCTATTTCTGGAGTGGGTCCTATGATTGAACTATTCAAAACGAATAGTATAGTTTTATCTTCCCAACGATCCGTATCTCAATAAGAGTTGAGCTGGATGTATATGAATTCCTACCAAGTTGACATTGTATTTAGGACATTTTTTCTCATCTCGCTCTCAGTGGGGTCAGATTTTGTACGATGGATAGTTACATGGATGGCTGACATACAATCCCTTAAAAAGAATGAAAAGTTGTTTAGTTTTAAAACATTATTGAGAATTTCAAATCATATATGAATTTAGTTATCAAAAGATTAGAAAAAGTTGAAAATAATTATTTTAATTTTTTTAAATGTAATTATCATCTTTTAAGAATCTTAGATGGTCACATTAGTGATCATCATGTTATATCATGTTATAGGGATGAAAGGAGGTAAATTAAAAAAGGGCCAACTTCATTTAACAGACCATGTCAAAAAGCAACTAGATGCAGACCCAGAACATTGCTCCCTGGCATCTTCTTTATACTATGGAGGACCTGATGAACATTATGATTTGCTGCCAAGAACAAAAGTTGATCAAGCTGAGGTGAATTTTCATTCCAAATCTGGGTCTTTCTATCATTTAAAGTTGATCAAGATGAGGTGAATTTTCATTCCAATTTCAGATGAAGTGAATTTTCATTCCAATTTCAGATGAAGTGAATTTTCATTCCAATTCTGGGTCTTTCCATCATTTATGATGCTATTTTAGTATAGCTTTACAAGGAAAAACTAAACTGGAAGTGAAACAATATCTAAGTTTATGTGAATTGTAGTTGGTTATTTTTCCGTCTTTACTGGATATCAGAATCTACAATCAACATAAAGATATAAAAAATAACTAAATTTACTAAACTAAATTTCATTTTAGTGATAAACTTTACATTTTAATATCAGAATCTACAATCAACATAAAGATATAAAAAATAACTAAATTTACTAAACTAAATTTCATTTTAGTGATAAACTTTACATTTTAATTTTCCTAAAGAAGCTTATTATCAGCAAGCTCGACAGGATCAATGGGCACTTCGTGTTGCTTATTATACCCCTTGGCTGACTTATTGGTGGAATACCCAAAAATGGTTTCCTTCTTCAAGCGTTATTCAAGGGACATGGAAACCTCTGAACAGGCATGACCGGGAGCTAGGCCACAAATTAGCTGCAAGTGGAAGATCTGCTGAAGTATTTGTTTTTCCTTCATCTAGGCCTTATACCTCTCACTTATTTTTGGAAAGTTAATAAATTCTTGTCTATTTATGTTATTTTATGTGGTTTGCAACTCAGACCTTGACCTCTGCTTCTCCTAGAAACGACCATTTTCAAATGGCAAGTCAGAATGCTATGTTTTTTAACTAAATTGAATTTCGAAATTTGCTTGAGGTTGACTGAATTCGGTTTCCATCTCAGACCTTGATCTCTAATTTTCCTAGAAAAAACCATTTTCAAAAGTCAAGTCAGAATGCTATGCTGTTCTTAATGAAATTGAATTGTGGAATTTGCTTGAGGTTGATTGACTTTTCTCTTTCTCAATAAACCAATGCTAAGATTAGACAAAGAATTCCAAATTAACAAGATACTGGTACTGTGCCTGATTCTGGATCCAAGAGTTGCTTTCTCCTTATTTACTGATTCATTTGCCTCTGCAGCGTTTGAAGGCAGCATTGCAGCAAGGATTGTTTGAGTCTCTACATCGAGACCTGATGGTCATGTTTGGCAAGTGGGATTTTGATCCTTTGGAACTCAATAACCCGTTTTCTAGGATGCATTAGTGCCGGTGACTTTGCAGCGTTACATTGGTGAAAAGCTTCCTTGGATCCACTATCATGAGCTTCCTGGGGTTGGTCACTTATTCAACCTAATGGAAGGCATTCCTGATCGTATTTTGAAGTGTTTTTTGTTGGGAGAGCAATGTTAAAACAGGGTTAATTAGACCTGTATCTCAGTTACTCCATTTAGGACCAAGTGGTTTTCTTTTTTTGCAATATTTGGATATTAAACTTAGTGCTTTGCATTTCCGGAATTTTCTCCAATGCCCCTTTTCACGGGCAGTTGTTGCAGAGCATATACAAATGATTTGATGTAACATATGATGATGTATGCAAAAGATTATATTTGAGTTTTTCTTAAAACCTAACAGAAAATATTATGAGATATCTTCTAATCTGTGTCAGCTTCTTTATGATTTGGACTCCGGTGACCCTTCTACAATCTTCTAGCCATTTGACTTGCCTTAGAAGACCTGCAGTGTGTGTGTATGTATCAAAGTATTTCTGTCCAGATATTCTGTCTGCTGTAACAGCAATAACTTAACTCCGTTGAATTAGATAGGCATTGAGGGTTTAAACATTTTTCCTTTAATGCCTTGCACCTCCAACATATCAGTCTAAGGTGCGTGAGCAAGACCAAAAACATGATAACAAGCCCTGTTACTTGGAAACTAAACATGCGGGAAAGCATCCATTCGACCACTTTTTGGTGGTTAATTAAGCTTCACAATCATGTAAGGCTACTTATTCTTGTTAGTTGAATTAAGAAAATATCAAGAAGAATGTATTTGATTTATTTGGATAATTCTATTTCATTTATTAGGAGCTTTGAACTGTAATCTGTTAAAACATTTGTGAAGCATAGTAGCAATAGATGGCGAAAAGTTTTTCTTTTTTTAAAGGTGTCTTTCCTTTCCATACACTCTTTGTTCAGACCCCCTTTTTTGAAGAATTTGATTGGCCAATGTCAATACCTGACTGTGGATTGCACACCCTGAAAATCAAATTCTGTTGAAATAAAAACGAAATACAATGATATTACCCTTAAGTATAAACTCTCAACGGTTGTCTGATTGTCTGTGGTTTAATTTATGGATATGAAATCAACTGGTTCAAGGACATTTGTATTATTTTAAGTGATAACAAGACTCAATCTACTTGCAGATCTGCTTTTTGAGCATCATTTGTGAGATGCATCTTCTACTGCTCTGTTGAAATCTTCTGTCACAGTCTCCCATTGCTCTAGCCAAAGTAGTTACATCCTCCTTCCAATTGACTTGATAAAACGGATAAAAAATATATAAATGGAGAAAAGCTCCAAAAACGAGAGAAAAACGTATGAATATGAGAATCGTGAAACATTCACCTTTTACAAATCAACCATGTATGGTTTCGTCATGAAATTGATATCTGTTTTATTTAAAATCATTTCATCAATCTTCATAGTGCCTTCAACAATATTCTGTATTAATTCTGTTATAGAACTTTTCTTTTTGATAAATATAGCTACTATGGGGAAGGAAAAGTCAAATCATAATAAACTGAAATACACACATGTTCGTCATTGTGCAAAGTAATTGATGAGGTACTATGGTAATTTACAAGTTTGTATCATATTGTTTAGCGATAAGTGTAGTGTGAAGCTGCTTTTGATGGATTCTCACAATTCAATTCCCTCTGTACCCTTTTTAAGATGTTTGATATGATAAGTTTGTATATTTTGTTTCCATGTTATTGCTTTAGTCATAAATTAAACAATGAGTTACGGAACACATAAGAATCCGCTACTATCAGTCATCTGTAATAATAATGTTCTTCGAGGTACATTCACGATGTTTTTAGTCATTCTATAATTATTTCACTTTTTGTAAAATCAGGTTTCAATGTGTAGGCAATAGCATTAATGGAGTCTCTGTAGTTATCTTATTGAAAATGCATTGTATTGAGTTTGTTAAAACACTGGAGAAAAACAAATCTGTTACTAGACCTGGTTGGGTCTGAGGTGCTGGGTTTGCTAAGTCGACTTGTTCAGACTCAGTGAGTCAAATTTGTGCTTGTTTTTCCAGTAATTTTGTAACTGTTGGGTCTGAGGGCATGGTCTGTCCCAGTCAGTCAGACCCAGCTGGGTCTGCTAAGTTGACTCACCCAAACATACCAAGTCAAATTTGTGGGTAACCAATTGTTGACTGCATTGTGACTGTTAACTTGTCGGCTTTCACAACTTATTTTACTGATGCACAACACCAAGCAACGAAGGATGTTGGTGTTATTGCTCGCTTGAATGTAGCTCCTATTATCAACAAACCCACAGCTGCAGCAATAGCTTATGGCTTGGACAAGAAGGGTGGAGAGAAAAATATTGTTGTTTTTGATCTTGGCAGTGGCATGTTTGATGTCAGCGTTCTGACTATTGACAACAGAGTTTTTGAGGTTTTGGCTACAAACGGTGATACACATCTTGGAGGTTATCTGTCTGAACTCTATCTCGCTGTTTTACATTACGAATTTGAATACTTGCACAGTGGTTATCATTTACCTTTTTGGTTGGCTTTCAAGCTTTGAACTTACCAGGATATACACTAATACCAGGATATACACTAATATGGAGGTGAGGACTTTCATCAAAGCATAATGGAATATTTCATAAAATTGATCAAGAAAAAGCACGAAAAGGATATAAGTAAGCATAGCAGAAATGAAATAAGACATTCAATGCATTCCTTATAATATAGATATAAACAAAATATCTAACGGAAAGTAATTGCACAATGATCCAGTCCAAGAAAACAAGGTTTTCCCCCAAACCAATTAACTCTTCTAGAAAAATTCAACAATTCCAATTTAATAATCCTATCGGCCTCTCTTTGTACCTTTTGGGACAACTGCTAGTA
>APFE031612499.1:102542-117990 GCA_000404065.3 Pinus taeda
TATATTTATGAATTAATTAATTAATAAATATAACAATTTTTCGTTTGTAAAAAGATGTAATAGAGTAATTAAATTCTCTCATGACATGATCTTAGTGCACATTGGAGAAAAGCATGCATAAGGCACAATGTAAGGCCACGTTGGCTCTCAGTGTGAGAGGTCCCAATTTCTAAATAGGCACAGAGAATATTTAACGAGGATTCCAAATCAATTAAACACCTTTAGAAACTACGGGCCTAATTGCGAACAAAAACAAAATTGCGAATGAAGGTTGAAATGTTATTTTCAACATAAAACATATGATACACAAAAGCTAAAGAATTGTTATCGACAAGTGAAACCAAAGGAGAAGATAGAGGGGTGATGGGCCAATTCAATTCCATTGGCCATGGACATTGGTTTAAAAGTCAACATGGCCTTATCCACCTAAGGTTGAAATAGGACACCTTCAGTTATCCACCTAAGGTTGAAATAGGACACCTTCAGTTACAGAGTATGAGACTAATTATTCCAATATTACTCTTAATTTTTTGGTGACACACAATCAATCTTTGGATGTAAAGAAAAGTAAAATAAAAACATAAATATACTTTCAAATTATTTTCCAACTTCACTTTTATGGATTGTATCTAAGTGAGTTAAATAAATTATATAACACTCACTCTAACTAATAGATGTGTTATAGGCAATTTTGTCACAATCAACCTAAAAGCCCTAAAAACCAAATCAATCAACATCCTTGGACACGTTGTCATAATCCCTTTGTGAAACCTTAAGCATATTTTCTCCAAAATGTTTGAGTTTCTGGGTCTATTTGCTCAAAAACCATGATTTTAGCCTTAACGCACTCTGCATGCATGTCCACTTACGTTGGATGCAAGTTTCATAACTGAGAATCTGCGTTGATCAATGCAGATTATTCCATTCTGCAGGTGTGCTAATTCTAGAATTTCAGAAAAATTAAGAAATATTTTTGAACCTTCTCCTTCTAGAAGCTTATAAGGTGGTTTTAACCATTTAACATGGATATAGATCTCTAATTTCTATATAATTCTACTCTAGTGATCTTATCACTTATCCATTGAGCTTATCCTCCCTCATAAGTGGATCTCAAGCCTAGATTGGTAAATCCTAAACTACCATGTTTACCTTATAAATCTATTGTTGCCTATGGACTCTGGGTTGAATTTTGGAGATTGCTAGTGCCCTCATGCTCTTGCTTTGAGCTTAAGGAATCTTCATCCATTTGAATTATGGTTGAGAGTGAAGGTTTTCTTTGTGGCAAGGAAGGACAAGACAATTAGGGGGATATCTACAAAGTTAGCTTCTATATATGGTTGTAACTCTCTATTCATAAATACAAAGAGCACTCTATTTTCTTATACTTGTGTCATGTTTATCCTTATGTATTTCAATGCCATGTTGACTAATTTAATATAGATATTGGATTATGCTATGTGGATATTGTAGTTTCTTTTCTTCCTTTAGTCATTGTTGTAGGTTCCATTTATAGCTCATGGAGCTAGGATTGGAGATTCTAAACGAAGAGAAGTGACAGACTTACTACATATTCCAGGTAGGCCTCTTTTTTGTATTCTAATCTCTCTAAGGAAAACTTAGATATTTTTTTTCTCTGTTGTTCTAGATCATACCACTAGATCTAGGGAGTTCATTTTTGTTTGCAGAAGTGAATTTTCCGTATAACGAATTGGCAACCAAACTGGGGATCAATATTTCCCTTAGTGGTTTCCATGGCCTTAAAATTTTTCACCTTTCAAAGCGACCTTAATTAACATATTTAGACAATAATTGACCTCAGGAAAACACATTTTTGAGCTTGGTTGGGTTTCTTGTGTCATGTTTTGACCAAACTTGCCCCAACACACTCTATATTCTAAGACAAAGGGCCCCAACACAACCTCTCTTCTCTAGAACTTCACTGTAGTGCGTTGGTGTCTGTTCTGCACATGCATTGGTACTATAGGATGTAAATATTTTTATTTCCTCTTCATTATGCTTTAGTACAGAAGGTTTTATTGAGTCTCTGAATTTGTTTATGTCTCTGTAAAGCCATCATTGTGTATACATTTGAGTGTGATTGCCTTTGGTCACTAATTGACTTTGAGTGTGATTTCCATTTGATGAGAGTTTGTTTGATTTTTCTTTCATCTTATCAACTAGGTTTTGTGAACACTTGGCTTGATTGTTGAATGGTTGAAAGGAGTTTTCATATTATAGTACTAGTCTATGTGAATTCTTTGATTGATCATCTAGCTGCATTTCATTTTCATTACATTTAAAAATTAAGAGAAAAAAGAAAAAAAAAAATTTATTTGCATCATATATGGTTTTGAATTTAAATTGGGGCAGTTGCATTAAAATATCTACTTAGGAAGCTTTGTTTGTTGCATTATTATTTGGTTTTTCCCTCCTATAGATAGATTTTCATTGGAAATAAAATAGTTCTTGTTATCATACTAGTTGCATCATACATAATTTAGGTGAACTCGTATCATGAGCCTTGAAATTGAAACATAACTGAAGATAAACTTCTAAAATTTACTCCGTCAATGTAAGGAGAATTTGGAACATTAACAACACAAATAGAGGCCTAGGCTAGAGATGATCTGGATTTAAATAGGAACGCAACAAAATACAGAGATAACCTACACAAAGATGAAGAGGAAATAATACTTCATTTCATTAATGGAAAATACTGAAATATGCTTACAACCAGAAATGGAAATGAACCAGCTAGGGTGATGGTAGCTTATCTCTGAGAAGAGATGTGGTTGCTACATGCCTTTGAACTATGTTACAATGAGGCTCAAAGGCCTATTTATTGTTGAGAAACAATGGAAAAACCCTTCACATCCCAAAACCTAACCATAGAAGATGAAACGCCAAATTTTGGGCCCCGTTTTGGGTAAGTTGGTACATCAACTTCTCGGGGTCGTAACTTTGGCATATGATCTCCGTTTGACGCATAAAATAGCTCATTAGAAATATCTATCTAAGCACTACCACTTTGTGAAGGGAAACATTGGTCCATAGACCCATGTTGCTCCCATATTTCCCAAAAAATGTCGTTTAGGGCCTCAAAACGGCTCCAAAAGTTTAGGACTTGAAAAAATTGCTAAAAATAGTAAACTGTGCTACAATTTAGGAAATTGAGAAAACTGAAAGAGACAGTTGTGGGAGTCCAAATGGGATAGGTGGGTGGCTACCAACATCCACCTGGATCATTCCTCCCCCCTTAGGAAGCAATGGTCCCTATTGCATTGAGTTCCTCCCGAGATGAGGAAGCTTCTAATGAGCTGGGTCTCTGGTGAGCTGTTCTGCAATCTCTGATGTGTCCAGTAATGGTGGGAAGAATGGTTGATGATGGTCCACATTGAACAATTGGTGCAAGCAAAGGAATGGAAGAATGCTGTGCTCCAAAGCATTGTTTCCCATAGCCTTGGTAATGCTGTAAGGACCATGTCGGTGTGGTCGGAGCTTCTGATGGGCTCTTGTAAGGTATTCTTTCTGTTGATGAAACCAAACTTTGTTTCCCACCTGAAGCTTGTGTGGTACCCCTGTGGGTGAGGAGAAGTTGTTCCTGTGCTCTGTCATGACCATATTCCTTTGCAGTCGCTGCTTCATGGAGGAACCCTTCACGGGGGTTAAGGATGTAGCAATGATCTTCCCCTTAATTTGGGAGCAAACCAGACAGAAAATAAATTTTCAAGTTTGTGAGATGAGCTTACTGTCTTTCCTAGCACTAATCAAAGAGGTGGCAGTAGGTGGGGCTACCTCCAGTATCTTGTATAATGAATTACATAGAGAAATAATGACAACACGAGGCCTTGACTCATACACAACATGTCGCCTCCACAAGTATGGCTGGCCTAATAGTACATCACAAACATCCAAAGTTGTAACATCACACAATACCTCGTCTGTGAAGGGCTTGATGCTGTAGGGAAGGCGACATTGCTAGCAAACTTTGAGATCTCGTCCTTCATGAAGCCACCTAATACTGATCCAAACTTAAACAGGAACACAAAAAAATACAGAGATAACCATATACACAAAGATGTAGTGGAAATAATACTTCATTTCATTAATGGAAAATACTGAGATATGCTTACAACTAGAAATGGAAATGAACCAGCTAGGGCGATGGTAGCTCATCTCTGAGAAGAGATGTGGTGACTAAATGCCTCTGATTTGTGTTACAATGAGGCTCAAAGGCCTATTTATTGTTGAGAAACAATGGAAAAACCCTTCACATCCCAAAACCTAACCCTAGAAGATGAAACGCCAAGTTGTGGGCCTCGTTTTGGGTAAGTTGGTACATCAACTTCCCGGGGTTGTAACTTTGGCATACGATCTTTGTTTGACACGTACAATAGCTCGTTAGAAAGATCTATCCAAGCACTACCACTTTGGGAAGGGCAACATTATTTCCCAAAAAACGTCGTTTAGGGCCTCAAAACGGCTCTGGAAGTTCAGGACCTGAAAAAACTGCTAAAAATAGTAAACTGTGCTACAATTTAGGAAACTCAGAAAACTGAAAGAGGTAGTTGGGGGGTCCAAATGGGATAGGTGTGTGGCTACCAACATCCACTTGGATCAAGAGATGTTTTCTAACATCTTTAAATGTAGGATCTGTTGTTGCTTGTCTACGTTACATTCTAGGGTAGTCAGTATTCCACGTATGTAAGTATATCAAATCATTTTCCACATACTCTTGGGTATATCTGATGATGCTCCATGCATGAAAAGTATATTAGAATACTTCCTATTGTGCATGACACATCAGACAACACTACTAGGACTATGCTTCCACATACCTCCAAGTATATTATACTTGGAAGTCCCCATTTGGTTGTTATCCCACCATAGGTAACTGAATTGGCCACCTTGTTTGCTGTGATACACTGAACATAGAATTCATGGAGATTGCCTACACGTACTAGAAATAGTATATTGTAGTTCACAGTAACTTGGTAAACCCTTTTTCCTAGTTACCCTTTTTGTTTTAATTGTGTCTTTAATTTCTAAAATCAATTAATTAACCATGGAACAATGCCCTCGTCGCTCTACTTTTTACTCCTTAGCAGATCTTAGGTTGAGACTAATGGCAAGATTTCGTAAGTCTACCAGTCAAGGAAACCCCTCTAATGTGAATCTTGGTTATTTTCCTTCTTTTTGAAATATTGGAGCTTCTTATATGGCAACATTGTCCCTTCCCGAATTTACCATTGGTTTGTCAATTTAGTTGTTTTCGGCCTCCTTGGTTCCAAATGTTCAAACTTATTCTCAACCAAGTATTCCTCCACTTGAACAACATCAACCTAAAGTTGATCCTAAAATTGACCCTTTTCCTTGTTCGCATATTGTTTCTCCATCCCTTTCTTCCTCCTCGCCTAGTGAAAGTCTTGATTCTAGTAATTGGGAAGCTAAGAAGAAGAAGAAAAGGAAAAAGAAGAAGAAGCAAAATAAGCAGGTGGAAACTAAGCAAGCATTGATGCGAATGCACCTAATGTTGAGAAACCTTCAAATCCACATAAAGTTAAATTCCCTTGCATAATTTGTAAGGGTTATCACCTTCTTAGAGATTTCCCTAGTATTCCACAGGTGTCAGAAGTGTGGTCCATAGGCTCACATCAACCCTTGTCATTGACCTCTAAAGATCATGCGTTGAAAATGCAACAAGATGATGGAGCTTAGTGAAAAGAAGTCGCCTTCACTAAGTGGTCCCGCAGGCTATTTTTGGTGCAAAGTCTATTTTTAGACATATGGATCATGGTCTATGAGTTGCAGGATGCTATTTATGGATGATTGGTCATGTTGGTAAAAATAGATGGACCTCTATTTTTAGACATATAGGCAAAGTCTATTTTTAGATTGCTAGTCTAAATATAGAACAATCGAATATTACTAGCTCTTAATAATGTTTGGACTATAAACATTATATTATCCTCTTGCAACACTTTAGTTCAAGCTACGGATGTGGCACATGCAACTGCCAGAAGGAAATACGATTTTCTTATGGGTTAGTTGAGCTATTGCATGATAGACTTCAGTTGGAACTCAAGTGATTGAGTTTGGTGGAGTTGATTGAGGAGTTGATGGAGTTGTGTTCAGTTTGACTTAGTTGAACTAGTTGTATTTAGCCTAACTGACAAATACACTAGTGATGAGTGGTGTTAATTAATTATTAATTAATTCACTAATTATTAACTCATAAATCAACTAAAGAATACATCAATTAACTCAGTGCATGGATAGTTCAGTGGAGACAAGTGTTAGAGGTGAGTGAAAGGGCAAGACAGCTGTCAGTTGTGACTAAAGTTGTGCATGAGATTTGCACAATCAGTGGATTGAGATTGCCAATGAGGATTACGTAGTGTAACACAATGGAAATACGAGTTTGGATTAGCCATTCTCATCTATTCTCATGCAGGATTGCGTAGTGGAGGCAAGCAAGTAGCAGAGGAGATTTGAACCTGTGATTGATTCAGATCTGAGCTAGTTTGTGTGTAACAGGTGGTGATAGTACTGAGTACTTGCGAGGAGTATTGTACTATGTATTGTTACATGTTCTCAATCAATAGAATATACAGATAGTTGGGGGTTTTCAGTTGTATGCTGTCCCCAGTACATACTGTGTTGATATGTGTGATTGATGTTTCAATGTGCGCATGCGATTGTTTCTTAATTCCGCAAAATCGATGATCAACATAGAGGAGGTTATGTATTATGCATGCATTCCGCAAATAGTGTATAATCAAGATAATCTCTATGAATAAGTGTCATATTATTCAAAAATTCTACATGGTATCAGAGCAGGTTGATTTGTAGAAAAAGTTCTACATGATATCAAAGCGAGGATTGATCATCAGATCTATTATTTAGAAAGTGTTTACATTTTATTTCTTGAGGCAGAGTCTGTAATCAGGCCAAGTAGCCGTTGGATTCATCCTTCTTTTGGAAGGTGAGATATCCGGTAAATGCCCATACAGTGAATCTCTGTACGAGAAATACTTTGTTCTCATGAATTTTAGATCAGAAGTAGTTGAGTTTTGAGCTGGTGGAATTCGAATTTGTAGTAGTTTTTTCTTGGTGTCGTAGTTGAAATGTCAACGGATTGCAATCGGAGTATGCCCTTGAAGGAAGCTCGAATTATATCGCATGGAAAGACAGGATGGAGGCGGTGTTAGATGACAATGGGTTGAAGGAGTTCATAGATGATGATGTCCCAAAACCTACTGATGCTGCTCAAGTTGAGGCTTGGCAAAAGAAGACAGCAAAGTGTCAAAGGATTTTGTTGGAGGGCGTGAAGGATCACGTTGTATCCAACCTGCATGGAAAGGCTTCTCCATACTTGATGTGGAAAGCGTTGACAGATTTATTCCAAAGCAAGAGCGACCAGAGGAAGTTGGCGCTCAAGGATAAACTCAGAAACATTAAATGCGAGAAGGGTGACAGTATGCCCAAGTATGTCACGAAGTTCACTCAGTGTCGAGATGAGCTGGGAAGTGTGGGGGTTACTATTGATGATGAGGACTTGGTGAGCTTGGCTCTCCTTGGTCTTCTGAAGAGTTGGCATTCCTATCAGGACTCTGTCAATGGTCAGGAGAAGTTGCCAAGATGGGAGAGACTTTGGTCGGATCTTGTGCAAGAGGAGATCGGGCAGAATACTAGGGATGGATCTTCATCAAAGGCATCTGATGAAGAAAATTGCGCTTTGGCTGCCAAAGCAAAGAAGGGGAAGAACAAGAACGCTTCTCATTCCGGTGCAAAAGGCAAGAAGCAGGACATGTCCAAGGTGAAGTGCTTTCACTGTCACCAACACGGACATTATGCCACAAATTGTCCGCAGAAGAAGAAAAATAAGCAAGTTGTTGGATCTGCAGCGAGAGAGGCCTTAGCCTCCCAGTTTGAGCTGGATTTTTTGTTGATCGCATGCTTTGTATCAAGTGTGATGGGATTGGTATGGTTCTTGGATAGTGGTGCATCTTTTCACATGACAGGAGATCGAGATTTGTTTTCTGATCTGGATGAGAAAGATCTTGGAGTGCACATCGAGATGGGCGATGATGGTAGATACAGTGCGACCGGTATCGGTACCATTTCCTTTGAGAGGGAGTTTGGTAAACCCTTTGTATTGAAGGAAGTGATTCATGTTCCAGGATTGAAGAAGAATCTTATCTCTACGGCGATGTTAGAAGACAAGAGATATGATGTTGTCTTTAGCGAGGGAAAGGCTTTCCTGCGTAGTAAGACAACTGGAGAAACCCGGAAGATAGGGGTTTGAGTCAAGAACCTCTATCAAGTACACGTAGATGGCTACGCAGCAATGGCATGCAAGGCAGAAGGAGTGGTGAGCTGGGATGATGGCGAGCTGTGGCATCGGAGATTGGGCCACCTTCACCATGGAGCCTTGAAGATACTGCAACAGTTTTCTACTGCGCTTCCTAAAGGCACTCTTGCACAGTCAGATCAGTGCAAGGGGTGTACTTTGGGAAAATTTGTGAAAGCCACCTTTCACGAGAAGGATAGTCGTGCCACGACGATCCTTGAGAGAATTCACATAGACGTGTGTGGACCTTTCTCAGTAGCTTTGGCAGCAAAGCACAAGTACTATGTGATCTTTGTTGATGATTTCTCTCAAAAGCGCTGGATCGTCTTCATGAAAAAGAAGAGTGAGACATACTCAAAGTTCTGTGAGTTCAAAGCACTGGTCGAGAAGGAATCGGGGAAGAAGGTGAAGGCTCTTAGGAGCGACAATGGTGGTGAATTCATCTCTGGCGAGTTCAAGGACTTTTGCAATGAAAAAGGGATTCGAAGAGAGCTCATAGCTCCCCATAACCCACAGCAGAATGGGGTTGTTGAGCGGAAGAAAAGAACAATCATGGGTGCTGCATGGGCGATGTTGCATGATCAGGGCCTACCTCTTCACTTGTGGGTGGAGGCATGCAATACTGCAGTATATGTGTAGAACCGTTGTCCTCACAGGATACTTGGCATGAGTACACCCGAGGAGGCTTATTCTGGTAAGAGGCCTGATATTTCCCATTTGAGGATTTTTGGTTCTCCTGTTTACATGCATGTGACGAAGGATGCCAGGAAGAAGCTGGAGCCGACCGCAGAGGTTGGGATATTTGTGGGGTACACTAATACGCCCCACAACTATCGTGTTTATTTGCCAGATAGTCGCAAGACTGTTGTGTGACAGGATATAAAATTTCAGGAGGAGAAAGCCATGAAGTGTTCGCTTGAGAGGGAGTCACACTTGCATGCAGATGAGGAGCTATTAGTTCCTAAGGATGAGCCTCAGGATGTGGATCAACCACAAGATGAAGTTCATGGAGTGGAAGAGACCACTCATGCAGTGCCAACCATCAGAGGGCGAAAGCGCACTACAGAAGCTGAGCGACTGGTTCAAGATGCAGAGAAGGTTGTAGGACCACCTACATCACAACGCAGACAGAGACAATCACCTGATCAGTACACTGGATACATGGCTCTTGTGAGCAAATGTGTCGTGACTGAGCCATCCTCTTTCGAGGAAGCTGTGGAGGATCCCGCATGGGTAGATGCCATGGTGGAAGAGTATGATTCGATTGTCAGAAATAGTGCATGGGAGAATTTCCCAAGACCGGAGGGGAAACCAGTGGTGGGTTCGAGATGGATCTACAAAGTGAAGCAGGCATCTGACGAGAGTGTGGAGAAGTACAAGGCAAGATTTGTTGCCCGAGGCTTCTCACAAATAGAGGGGATCGATTATGAGGAGACCTTTGCACCTGTCGCAAGGTATTCTTCCATACGGAAGATTCTTGCTCTTTCAGCACAGATGGGGTGGCACATCCATCAGATGGATGTGAAGACTACATTCCTCAACGAAGTCATTGAGGAGGAGGTGTACATAGAGTAGCCCGAAGGCTTTGAGATCTTCAGCAGCGAGTCGCATGTGTGCAGTCTCAAGAGAGTGTTGTATGGGTTGAAACAAGCACCTCGTGCTTGGTACACACGGATAGACAGTTATTTCACCGGACTTAGATTCTCCAAGAGAGGCAGATCCTAACCTATACCTGATTGTGGTGGAGGGTAAGTTTCTTATCATTGCACTTTATGTAAATGATTTGATTTTAACGGGAGATGAGTTATTGATACTTTCATGCAAGGAGGATCTTGCTCAAGAGTTTGAGATGAAGTACTTGGGCCTCCTTCATTATTTCTTGGGATTGGAAATTTGGCAGCACAGTGATGGACTATTTGTTTCTCAGGGTAGGTATGCCCAAGAGATACTGGAGAAGTTCAACATGCATGGCTACAAGCCTGTTGATACTCCTCTTCCTGGAGGTTGGAGGAAGGAGGATGCTACTTCAGCGGAGGTAGTGGATGCCACTATTTATTGATATTTGGCAGGGCCTCTTATGTATCTGGTCAATACACGACCCGATATATGCTATGCTGTTAACTAGCTTTCACAAGCTATGGTTAAGCCAACCAAGTTCTTCTGGAAGGTAGGCAAGCATGTATTGTGTTATCTCAGAGGCACATCGAGATATGGATTGTGGTATAGACAGGAGGATGAGGTGAAGCTATGTGACTTCACGGATGCAGATTGGGCAGGGAGCTCAACGGACGACATCAGGTACCATCATATTAGAGATTGTGTGCAACGGAGAATCATGTTACTTTCATATATTTCCACAGAGGATCAGGATGTTTATATCTTGACGAAGGCGCTCACCAGGAGAAAATTCGAATACCACAGAGGCAGGATAGGGGTTGCAGATAATCCATATCTTGTTGAGAGGGAGTGTTGAAAATGCAACAAGATGATGGAGCTCAGTGAAAAGAAGTCGCCTTCACTAAGTGGTCCCGCAGGCTATTTTTGGCGCAAAGTATTTTTAGACTATGTCTATCTTTAGACATATGGATCATGGTCTATGAGTTGCAAGATGTTATTTATGGATGATTAGTCATGTTGGTAAAAATAGATGGACCTCTATCTTTAAACGTATGGGTGGAGTCTGTTTTTAGACTACCAGTCTAAATATAGAACAATCGAATATTATTAGCTCTTAATAATATTTGGACTATAAACATTATCTTATCCTCTTGTAGCACTTCAGTTCGAGCTACGGATGTGGCACATGCAACTGCCAGAAAGGAAATACGCTTTTCTTATGGGTTAGTTGAGCTATTGCATGAAGGACTTTAGTTAGAACTCAAGTGATTGAGTTTGGTGGAGTTGATTAAGGAGTTGATGGAGTTGTGTTCAGTTTGACTTAGTTGAACTAGTTGTATTTAGTCTAACTAACAAATACACTAGTGATGATTGGTGTGAATTAATTATTAATTAATTCACTAATTATTAACTCATAAATCAACTAAAGGATACATCAGTTAACTCAGTGCATGGACAGTTCAGTGGAGACAAGTGTTAGAGGTGGGTGAAAGGGTGAGACTACAATCAATTATGACTATAGCTGTGCATGAGATTTGCACAATCATTGATTGAGATTACCAATGAGGATTGCGCAGTACAAGCCAAGGGAATTCAAAATTGGATATGACCTATTCTCAACTTGGATTGCACAGTAGAGGCAGGCAAACAATGGAGGATATTTGAACTCGTGACTTGTTCAAATTTGAGCTAGTTTATGTGTAGCATGTGGAGATAGTACTGAGTACTTGTGAGGAGTATTGTACTATGTATTGTTACATGTTCTCTATCATTATAATATACAAATAGTTGGGGGTTTTCAGCTATATGCTTTCCCCATTACATACTGTGTTGATATGTGTGATTGATGTTTCAATGTGCGCATGCGATTTTTTTTTTAATTCCGCAAATTGATGATCAATGGTAGAGGAGGTTATGTATTATGCATGCATTCCGGAAATTGTGTATAATCAGGATAATCTCTGTGAATAATTGTTATATTATTCAAATTTCTACATGGTATCAGAGCAAAAGTTGATCATGAGATCTATTATTCAGAAAGTGATTACATTTTATTTCTTCAGGCACTGGGCAGAGTCTGTAATTGGGCCAGGTAGCCTCTGGATTCATCCTTCTTTTGGAAGGTGAGATATCCGGTAAATTCCCATACAGTTAATCTCTGTACGAGAAATACTTTGTTCTCACGAATTTTAGATCAGAAGCGGTTGAGTTTTGAGCTGGTGGAATTTGAATTTGCAGCAATGTTTTCTTGGTGTTGAAGTTGAAATGTCTTTCAACAGATTGCGATTGGAGTATGCCCTTGAAGGTAACTCGAATTATATTGCATGGAAAGACAGGATGGAGGTGGTGTTAGATGAAAATGGGTTGAAGGAGTTCATAGATGCTGAAGTCCCAAAGCCTACTGATGCTGCTCAAGTTGAGGCTTGGCAAAGGAAGACAACAAAGTGTCGAAGGATTCTGTTGGAGGGCGTGAAGGATCACATTGTATCCAGCCTGCATGGAAAGGCTTCTCCATACTTGATGTGGAAAGTGTTGACAGATTTATTCCAAAGCAAGAGCAACCAAAGGAAGTTGGCGCTCAAGGATAAACTCAAAAACATTAAGTGTGAGAAAGGAGACAGTATGCCCAAGTATCTCACGAAGTTCACCCAATGCCGGGGTGAGCTGGGAAGTGTGGGGGCGGCTGTCAATGATGAGGACTTGGTGAGCTTGAATCTCCTTGGTCTTCCAAAGAGTTGGCATTCCTATCAGGACTCTGTCAATGGTTGGGAGAAATTGCCAGGATGGGAGAGACTTTGGTCGGATCTTGTGCAAGAGGAGATCAGGCGGAATACCAGGGATAGATCTTCATCAAAGGCATCTGATGAAGAAAATTGCACTTTGGCTACCAAAGCAAAGAAGGGTAAGAACAAGAAAACTTCTCATTCTGGTGCGAAAGGCAAGAAGCAGGACATGTCCAAGGTGAAGTGCTTTCATTGTCACCGGCACAGACATTATGCCACAAATTGTCCGCAAAAGAAGAAAAATAAGCAAGCTGCTGGATCTGCTGTGGGAGAGGCCTTAGCCTCACAGTTTGAGTTGGATTTTTCACTGATCGCATGCTTGGTATCAAGTGTGATGGGATCAGTATGGTTCTTGGACAGTGGTGCATCTTTTCACATGACAGGAGATTGAGATTTGTTTTTTGATCTGGATGAGAAAAATCTTGGAGTGCACATCGAGATGGGTGATGATGGTAGATACAGTGTGATCGATATCGGTACCATTTCCTTTGAGAGGGAGTCTAGTAAACCCTTCGTATTGAAGGAAGTGATGCATGTTCTAGGATTGAAGAAGAATCTTATCTTTGTGGCAATGTTAGAAGACAAGGGATATGATGTTGTCTTCAGCGAGGGAGAGGCTTTCCTGCGCAGTAAGACAACTGGAGAAAACCGAAAGATAGGGGTTCGAGTCAAGAACCTTTATCAATTGCATGTAGATGGCTGCATAGCAATGGAATGCAAGGTAGAAGGAGTGGTGAGCCGGGATGATGGCGAGCTGTGGCACTGGAGATTGGGCCACCCTCACCATGGAGCTTTGAAGATACTGCAGCAGATTTCTACTGGGCTTCCTAAAGGCACTCTTGTGCAGTCAGATCAGTGCAAGGGGTGTACTTTAGGAAAATTTGTGAAAGCCACCTTTCACAAGAAGGATAGTCATGCCACGATGATCCTTGAGAATTCACACAGACGTGTGTGGACCGTTCTCAGTAGCTTCAACAACAAAGCACAAGTACTATGTGATCTTTGTTGATGATTTCTCTCGAAAGTGCTGGATCTTCTTCATGCAGAAGAAGAGCGAGACATACTCAAAGTTCTGTGAGTTCAAAGCACTGGTTGAGAAGGAATCAGGGAAGAAGTTGAAGGCTCTTAGGAGCGAAAATGGTGGCGAATTCATCTCTGGCGAGTTCAAGGACTTCTGCAGCACAGAAGGGATTCGAAGAGAGCTCATAGCTCCCCATAACCCACAGCGGAACGGGGTTGCTGAGCGGAAGAACAGAACGATCGTGGGTGCTGCACGGACGATGTTGCATGATCAGGGCCTACCCCTTCACTTGTGGGTGGAGGCATGCAATACTGCAGTATATGTGTAGAACTGTTGTCCTCACAAGATACTTGGCATGAGTACACCCGAGGAGGCTTATTCTAGTAAGAGACCTGATATTTCCCATTTGAGGATTTTTGGTTCTCCTGTTTACATGCATATGACGAAGGATGCCAGGAAGAAGCTGGAGTCGACTGCAGAGGTTGGGATATTTGTGGGGTACACTGATACGCCCCACAACTATCATGTGTATTTTCCAGACATCGCAAGACTGTTGTGCGACGAGATATCAAATTTCAGGAGGAGAAAGCCATGAAGTGTTCGCTTGAGAGGGAGCCGCACTTGCATGCAGATGATGAGCTATTAGTTCCTAAGGATGAGCTTTAGGATGTGGATCAGCCACAAGATGAAGTTCATGGAGTGGAAGGGACCAATCATGCAGCGCCAACCATCAGAGGGTGAAAGCGCACTACAGAAGCTGAGCGACTGGCTCAAGATGCAGAGAAGGTTGTAGGACCACCTACATCACATCGCAGACAGAGACAGACACCTGATCGGTACACTGGATACATGGCTCTTGTGAGCAAACGTGTCGTGACTGAACCATCCTCTTTCGAGGAAGTTGTGGAGGATCCCGCATGGGTAGATGCCATGGTAGAAGTGTATGATTCGATTGTTAGAAACAGTGCATGGAAGATTGTCCCAAGACTGGAGGGGAAATCAATGGTGGGTTCGAGATGGATCTACAAAGTGAAGCAGGCAGCTCACGGGAGGGAGAAGTACAAGGCAAGATTTGTTGCCCGAGGCTTCTCACAGATAGAGGAGATCGATTATGAGGATACCTTTGCACCTGTTGCAAGGTATTCTTCCATACAGATGATTCTTGCTTTCTCAGCGCAGATGGGGTGGTGCATCCATCAGATGGATGTGAAGACTGTGTTCCTCAATGAAGTCATTGAGGAGGAGGTGTACATAGAGCAGCCCGAAGGTTTCAAGATCTTCAGCAGCGAGTCGCATGTGTGCAGGCTCAAGAGAGAGTTGTATGGGTTGAAACAAGCACCTCATGCTTGGTACACACGGATAGACAATTATTTCACCGGACTTGGATTCTCCAAGAGTGAGGTGGATCCTAACCTATACCAGATTTTGGTGGAGGGTAAGTATGCTCGGGAGATATTGGAGAAGTTCAACATGCATGGCTGCAAGCCTGTTGATACTCCTCTTCCTGGAGGTTGATGGAAGGAGGATGCTACTTCAGCGGAGGGAGTGGATGCCACTGTTTATCGACAGTTGGTGGGGTCACTTATGTATCTTGTCATACACGACCCGATATATTCTATGTTGTTAACCAACTTTCACAAGCTATGGTTAAGCCAACCAAGCTCTTCTGGAAGG
>APFE031612499.1:118609-129297 GCA_000404065.3 Pinus taeda
CTATGAGTTGCAGGATGCTATTTATGGATGATTGGTCATGTTGGTAAAAATAGATGGACCTCTATTTTTAGACATATGGGCGGAGTCTATTTGTAGACTGCCAGTCAAAAAATAGAACAGTCGAATATTATTAGCTCTTAATAATATTGGACTATAAACATTATCTTATCCTCTTGCAGCACTTCAGTTCGAGCTACGTATGTGGCACATGCAACTGCCAAAAGGAAATACGCTTTTCCTATGGGTTAGTTGAGCTATTGCATGATGGACTTCAGTTAGAACTCAAGTGATTGAGTTTGGTGGAGTTGATTGAGGAGTTGATGGAGTTGTGTTCAGTTTGATTTAGTTGAACTAGTTGTATTTAGTCTAACTGAAAAATACACTAGTGATGAGTGGTGTGAATTAATTATTAATTAATTCACTAATTATTAACTCATAAATCAACTAAAGAATACATCAGTTAACTCAGTGCATGGATAGTTCAGTGGAGACAAGTGTTAGAGGTGGGTGAAAGGGTGAGACTACTATCAGTTGTGACTATAGCTGTGCATGAGATTTGCACAATCATTGATTGAGATTGCCAATGAGGATTGTGTAGTACAAGCCAAGGGAATTCAAACTTGGATCTGACTTATTCTCAACTTGGATTGCGCAGTAGAGGCAGGCAAACAGTGGAGTAGATTTGAACCCGTGACTTGTTCAGATCTGAGCTAGTTTGTGTGTAGCATGTGGAGATAGTACTGAGTACTTGTGAGGAGTATTGTACTATGTTTTGTTACATGTTCTCTATCATTATAATATATAGATAGTTGGGGGTTTTCAGCTCTATGCTTTCCCCATTACATACTGTGTTGATATGTGCGATTGATGTTTCAATGTGCGCAATGCAATTGTTTTTTTTAATTCCGCAAATTGATGATCAATGGTAGAGGAGGTTATGTATTATGCATGCATTCCGAAAATAGTGTATAATCAGGATAATCTCTGTGAATAAGTGTTATATTATTCAAATTTCTACAAATTTAGTGTTTTTGGACAAACTCCTAACCCTCTAGACTTAGTAGCAGGTCTAGAAACAACAGACAAAGTAATCTCTACCTTTTCTATAATCAATAAATAAAACAAGAAAGAAGAGAAACCTACTTGTCGTTTGTAGGTTTTAACCCTGTATAGAAATTACCTGCATACGAATTCTAAAACATTGAAAAATAAACAATGCAAGAGCATAACACGTAAAACACATATACATAGAGATTTTCCCACTGGATCCAAAACCGGGACTACCAGCTTGATTTTTCATTATGTTCCTTTCAATGTTATAATACATATTTATACATGCCGGAGCATCCAATACCATGGACTGAAAACCATCACGTCCAATACCATGGACTGAAAACCATTGTGTCCAAAAACATGTGTGAAAATCATGCACAAAACCATTATAGGTGGGTTTTCCCAACCATAAAGTGGGGTTATGGGTACGCCTCAAACCCCCTGTGACCCCCCCCCCCCGACTACACAATTGGCACAACGAAGGGGGAGCTCCACCCCTCCTCTAAACCCCCAATTAACTACATGGGCTAGTTGTGGAAAGAATATAACACAACCCAAAATTCTCCCACTTGTTGTTTTCTTTCCACACGGGGCCACAAGAGAGCTTAGTCATTTTCCAACCCTGAAATGCCAATTGTCTCTCTACCCCAAGAGAACTTATTAGAGCTCACAGATTTTGTCAATGCATCTATAATATTTTTCTAAGTGTCCACCTTTACTAGCAACACCTTTTTGTCTTCTATCATATCCCTCACAAAGTGATACTGAACATCAATGTGCTTTGTCTTTGAATGATATGCGGGGTTCTTTACCAAGACAATTTCACTTTAGCTGTCATAGTCTATCCTTATAGATCCCTGTACTAACGCCATACTTGAACACAATCTCTGCAACCAAACTGCTTCCTTGCTTGTATGAATAGCTGCCATGTATTCTGCCTCTGTAGTTGATAGTGCCACTACAGACTGTTTCTTACTCACCCAACTGACTGCACCTCCAAATAGGTTAAACAAATACCCACTTGTAGATCTTCTCTGATCTAAATCTCCAGCATAGTCTGCATCAACAAAGCCACGGATATCCAAAACTCTATCCAATCCTGGTCTTCCTTGGTAGCACAAACCATAATTACTAGTGCCACGCAAATAGTTGAAAACCCGCTTCACTGCTGTCCAATGCTCCTTCCCTGGTTTTGACATAAACCTGGTCAATACTCCCACTGCATGTGCAATGTCTGGTCTAGTATAGACCATTGCATACATCAGGTTACCAAATGCACTTGCATATGGAACATGGGACATATCCTCTTCCTCTTCTTGTGTCTTGGGACACTGTTCAATAGATAACTTTACACCTGTTATCACCCCAAGAAACTCTCATAGGTTGTATATCATAGATGCTTGGGAACATTACAAACTCAACAAAAATGTTGGAAAAATGGTGGATGAATGAATTAAATGCTGTATATTCAAGCCAGACAACCACTTCTACTATGCTTGACCCCAGACATGGGTGAACACCCCCAGGCTACAAGGCTTTTAACCACCAATTAATCACATTTTTAAGGAATGGGTGATATGGAGAAGATTGACCACACCAGCAGATGCAGAGGACCCTGTGATGGTCGGCTGCAACCAGTTAGAAGGTCTGTAAATCTGTTTTCTAATACACAAACAGGATGACATCTCTCTGGCATTAAAACAACAAAAACCTGTAAACAAATTCAATGATGCATGCTAAATTCTAACACAGAGGTGGGATGACAGCCCCTCTAATGCTAAACATTAACAACACAAGAATAAATGAAAAATAGACACAACCTGGAATAAGAAGAGAAGTGGAAAGTGAGCAGTTAACAACAAAAGAAGCTTGCAATAGCTGAAGATGAAGACCAGACGCTGCAGGTGTCATAGTAGTTACAATCTCCAGAAGTTGAATCTTACAGCAGAATAACACTCATCAACCTCATACATTCTGTTTCTGGGTATATATAGAGGTTGGTTACAAAAATATCTGCTAGGCTATGTGTGGAAGGGTCATAACTGGCCACCAACCACATTTACAATTAGATATGGGTTTTTGATAAATTTTGATTGTCTTAATGAACAAGTTTTCCATTGTCTGATACTCTGCGGTCCTTCTCTAAGCAAGAGGAATGAAATATAAATGAAGTCCCATGCTGCGAATTGCTCGAGGCTGTCCTTCTCATCCTTAGCTATGCTGTTCTTTAAATGCGGTTGTTGTGGATTGAATGTGTCGGGTGTTGGTGAGAAGCTAATCACTGTTATCCTTCGTTCTTCGGGAGCATAACATAGTCAAGAGTGAAAACATATAGTATGGTGAAGAATGGTTATCAACCGTCAAATCAAATAAATGAGTGGTGGAGATGACACATAGGGAGTAATTGGGAGGTACGTGGACGGATGAATGAGGACCATCGGATCAAATGAATGAACAATGGAGATCAGTTTGTGGGAGAGGCGATGTGCGATATGGCAAACACACCATCAGAGGCGGATTTGCGGACTTGAAACTTTATACAAGGTTGCTGTGAGACATATTGGGTCCAGCACCTGATATCGCATCGGCGGAAAGGCACGGTCTACATTAACGACAAGCCCTGACTTTCCGACTTGCGATCGCCGACGAATATCGCATCAGTAGTTCAAAAGCGGGTGTGAACAAACATGGGCCGTTGGATCTTGCGGGACTTATCGGACGACGGAGGAGCGATTGCAATATCGCATCGGTAGAAGTCAAGGGGGAAGCCTTTATACATATGCAATGCATTTGCGATCAACGATTAAAGCCCAGATCAGATAGAGGAATTAACTATATTTAAAACTTTATCGCATCGGCGGGAGTCGGGGACTTGGCCTTATACATTTGTGCATGCGATTTGTCGATTGTGATAAGGAAAGAAAGCGCCGAGTTTATATGGTAGGGTCTTATGGAGGTTAAAGCTTAGCGCTCGGGGGTGAAAAGAAACATGGGATTATGCAGAGTTTTAGAAGGATAAAACAGAGTCAGCAGAAAGTGGGAGCAGAGGAGAATATAGGTTTACGAAGGATTTTGGAGGAAAATAGAAACAGCGAGAAGTTAAGAGGGTGTGGGGAAACTCAAGGAGGAAAGTACAAAGACTGCAGCGCACTCCCTTTCGGCATAAATCCATCACCAGACCGAAAATTGACCTTCAACCGCTGAAGCTTGTAGCAGAGCTAACACTCGCTCCTTCTATGGATGAGATCCTCCCTGTGAGGTCTCAAGAACCGTAGACCAATGCCTTCAAACAAAACCAACTTAAAAACATTCGCCTAGTATTCCATTGGGCATGGAGTCAAATTAAGTCTACACTAAAATCTGCAAAAGAACATATTAAAGCTCGAAAACTTGAAATAACATAAATCTTCAAAAACGGCCCATTTCTGGGTCACCAAAATTGTTTCTCTTGCTCATGATCGGTTCATCATATATCAACAAGACTGGATTTATTTGATCATTTACCTCAAACAGTTTGGGGCATTTGAGCTCATTAGGTAGAGATGATCTATACTTCATCCCCTTTCTATGTGTTTTCCTCCTTGGATGTTCTTTACAGGAGCCTTTGTACACCTGCTGAATAATCATGCCTGCTGTGTACCTGTTCTTGTCTTCTGTGGCCCACACAATAAATATGAATGGTGTATCAATATGTTCATGTGTAGGGGACACATAAAACTTATCTGCTCCTGAATCTTTCTTTGAACAATCCTCATCCAAGGAGGAGTCCCACATATGTACACCCTCTTCCTCTGTCATCTGATAGGCTACCTTTTAAATCTGTGTGGAGGCCTCCTGGGCAGGCTTGAAAATATCAAGACTGAGATGATCAGCCTCAGCCTTGAGCATTGAATTATATCCTGCCTCAGTTCCTAGTGGGAAACTATGAGGGATTGTCATTTGAGCAGATATAAAAACATAATATGAAGGGAAGCTTCCTTCTCCCTTACTGATCACTGGGTTGGGGATAAAAGCAGGCTGGTGCATTCGCAGATCTGCATAATCAATGGAAGATGGGCTGGCTTCGGGCCCAGATTCTTCGAGGATGAAGGGATCTGTTGCTGGTTCCTTCTGCTGATAAGATTGTTGTTCTGCAGGCACAACAAACTGACAAGCAGTGCCTCTGGATAAAGCTTCTTCATATGCAACTCGGGTTAAGAAGGGGGCACTGCCCTTATCTTCCCAACCATGGACTTCATCCTCTTCATATTTCTTGTCTTCCATGACTATATTCTAAAAAAGGGTTTTCACCCTCTTATCTTCGTTTTCAGAGAAGCTGATCACTGTTATCCTTCGTTCTTCGGGAGCATAACATAGTCAAGAGTGAAAACAAATAGTATGGTGAAGAATGCTTATCAGCCGTCAAATCAAATAACTGAGTGGTGGAGATGACACAGAGGGAGTAATTGGGAGGTACGTGGACGGATGAATGAGGACCATAAGATCAAATGAATGAATAGTGGAGATCAGTTTGTGGGAGAGGCAATGTGCGATATGGCAAACACACCATCGGAGGTGGATTTGTGGACTTGAAACTTTATACAAGGTTGCAGTGAGACATATTGGATCCAACACCTAATATCGCATCGGCGGAAAGGTGCGGTCTACATTAATGTCAAGCCTTGAATTTCCGACTTGCGATCGCCGAGGAATATCGCATCAGTAGTTCAGAAGCGGGCGCAAACAAACAGGGGCCGTTGGATCTTGCGGGACTTATCGGATGACGGAAGAGCGATTGCAATATCGCATCGGTAGAAGTCAAGGGGGAAGCCTTTATACATATGCGATGCGGTTGCGATCAACGATTAAAGCCCGGACCAGATAGAGGAATTAACTGTATTTAAAACTTTATCGCATCAGCGGGAGTCGGGGACTTGGCCTTATACATTTGTGCATGCGATTTGCCGATTGTGATAAGGAAAGAAAGCGCCAAGGTTATATGGTAGGGTATTATGGAGGTTAAAGCTTAGCGCTCGGGGGTGAAAAGAAACATGGGATTATGCAGAGTTTTAGAAGGATAAAACAGAGGCAACGGAAAGCGGGAGCGGAGGAGAATATAGGTTTACGAAGGATTTTGGAGGAAAATAGAAACAACGAGAGGTTAAGAGGGTGTGGGGAAACTAAAGGAGGAAAGTAAAAAGACTGTAGCGCACTCCCTTTCGGCATAAATCCATCACCAGACCGAAAATTGACCTTCAACCGATGAATCTTGTAGCAGAGCTAACACTCACTCCTTCTAGGGATGAGATCCCCCCTGTGAGGTCTCAAGAACCGTAGACCAATGCCTTCAAACAAAACCAACTTAAAAACATTCGCCTAGTATTCCATTGGGCATGGAGTCAAATTAAGTCTACACTAAAATCTGCAAAAGAACATATTCAAGCTCGAAAACTTGAAATAACATAAATCTTCAAAAACGGCCCATTTCTGGGTCACCAAAATTGTTTCTCTTGCTCATGATCGGTTCATCATATATCAACAGGACTGGATTTATTTGATCATTTACCTCAAACAGTTTGGGGCATTTGAGCTCATTAGGTAGAGATGATCTATACTTCATCCCCTTTCTATGTGTTTTCCTCCTTGGATGTTCTTTACAGGAGCCTTTGTACACCTGCTGAATAATCATGCCTGCTGTGTACCTGTTCTTGTCTTCTGTGGCCCGCACAATAAATATGAATGGTGTATCAATATGTTCATGTGTAGGGGACACAGAAACCTTATCTGCTCCTGAATCTTTCTTTGAACAATCCTCATCCAAGGAGGAGTCCCACATATGTACACCCTCTTCCTCTGTCATCTGATAGGCTGCCTTTTAAATCTGTGTGGAGGCCTCCTGGGCAGATCTTCCATATCCCCCCAGTACTTTAAAAACACATCATCTAGGGCCTCAATGTCTGCAATGGACCTAGGGGGTAATTTATTGAACCATTTTTTAGCTTCTCCCGCTAGGCTTTGGACAAAAACCCTTGTCCACACATCCTCTTCATAGATATCCAAGTTATCAGCATAGTTATAAAAGGACTCGAGGTGCTCTTCAGCTGATTCTCCTTCCGTACCAGTAAACTTCAGCATGTATTCCTGATAATCTCCTGCAGGCATGACATTTAAAGGAACAGGCAAGACCAGAGGTCTATACCTGGCAGCAACAATTCTTTCTATCTTCGTTGGACCTGCCATGTCTGAGGTATATGAAAGGATACTGGTAAACTGATTGGGATGGATCAATGAAAAGGATGACAGAGATAGGGGATTATGATGTACAACATGGGATGCATTTTTTGGACTGAGATCTGAAAGGGAAATGATTAACCAAGGAGCTTTATGAATCTCTGAAGGTGATCTTTCACTAACAGAGATACATAAGAATTTTTAAGGCTTACTTGATCCTGGTGTTCCTTTCTATGATACTTTCTTCGATTTAACAGTCCTCTCAGGTTCAGGCACTAGTTCAGCTTGTGATTTCTGAGGATTTCTTCGAGTGTGTCTCACAAACTAAGCCAGAACTTCAATGTGGAGTCGCCAAAGAATGGTCTTTCTCAAGTGGAGTCGCCAGACAGATGATTACAACTAGAAATTGTGTTCAAACCTTGTTTGTCATCAAAGCTTGAAGCTGTGTCGTTCTCCCAGGGAAGCTGAGCTTCGATTCTCCTTTCCCCGGCAACGACGCCGCTTAATGTTATCACCCCAAGAAACTCACCTAGGCTGTATATCAGAGATGCTCGGGAACATTACAAACTCAACAAAAATGTTGGAAAAATGGTGGATGAATGAATGAAATGCTGTATATTCAAGCCAGACAACCACTTCTACTATGCTTGATCCCAGACATGGGTGAACACCCCCAGACTACAAGGATTTTAACCACCAATTACTCACAGTTTTATGGAATGGGTGATATGGAGAAGATTGACCACACCAGCAGATGCACAGGACCCTGTGATGGTCAGCTGCAACTAGTTAGAAGGTCTGTAAATCTGCTTTCTAATACATAGACAGGATGATAGCTCTCTGGCATTAAAACAACAAAAACCTGTAAACAAATTCAATGATGCTTGCTAAATTCTAACATACAGGTGGGATGATAGCCCCTCTAATGCTAAACATTAAGAGCACATGAATAAATGCAAAATAGGCACATCCTGGAATAAGAAGAAGAAGTAGAAAGTGAGCAGTTAACAATAAAAGAAGCTTGCAATAGCTCAAAATGAAGACCAGACGCTGCAGGTGTCACAATAGTTACAATCTCCATAAGTTGAATCTTATAGCAGAATAACACTCATCAACCTCATAAATTCTGTTTCTGGGTATATATAGAGGTTGGTTACAAAAATATCTACTAGGCTATGCGTGGAGGGGTCATAACTGGCCACCAACCACATTTACAATTAGATATGGGTTTCTGATAAATTTTGATTGTCTTAATGAAAAAGTTTGCCATTGTCTGATACTCTGTGGTCCTTCTTTGAGCAGGACGAATGAAATATAAATGAAGTCCCATGTTGCGAACTGCTCAAGGCTGTCCTTCTCGTCCTTGGTTGCACTGTTCTTTAAATGCGATTGTCATGGATTGAATGTGTCAGGTGTTGGTGAGAAGATGATCACTGTTATCCTTCGTTCTTCGGGAACATAACATAGTCAAGAGTGAAAACAGATAGTATGGCAGAGAATGGTTATCAGTCGTCAAATCAAATAAATGAGCAGCAGAGATGACATAGAGGGAGCAATCAGGAGGTACGTGGACGGATGAACGAGGACCGTTAGATCAAATGAACAGATGGTGGAGATCGGTTTGTGGGAGAGACGATATGTGATATGGAAAACACACCATTGGAGGTGGACTTGCGGACTTGAAACTTTATACAATGTAGCGGTGAGACATATCGGATCCAGCACCTGATATCGCATCGGTGGAAAGGCGCGGTCTACATTAACGTCAAGCCATGAATCTGCGACTTGCGATCGCCGATGAATATCACATCAGCAGTTCAGAAGCTGGCGTGAACAAACATGGGCCCTTGGATCTTGCGGGACTTATCAGACAACGGAGGAGCAATCGCAATATCGCATCGGCAGAAGTCAAGGGGGAAGCCTTTATACATATGCGGTGCGGTTGCGATCAATGATTAAAGGACGAACCCGATAGAGGACTTAATTGTATTTAAAACTTTATCGCATCGGCGGGAGTCGGGGACTTGGCCTTATACATTTGTGCATGCGATTTGCCGATTACGATAAGGAAAGAAAGCGCTGAGGTTATATGGTAGGGTCTTATGGAGGTTAAAGCTTAGCGCTCGGGGGTGAAAAGAAACACCGGATTATGCAGAGTTTTAGAAGGATAAAATAGAGGTAGCAGAAAGTGGGAGTGGAGGAGAATATAGGTTTACGAAGGATTTTGGAGGAAAATAGAAACAGCGAGAGGTTAAGAGGGTGTGGGGAAACTGAAGGAGGAAAGTACAAAGACTACAGCGCGCTCCATTTCAGCATAAATCCATCACCAGACCGAAAATTGACCTTCAACCACTGAAGCTTGTAGCAGAGCTAACAACACCTACAGGAATAGGAACCTTCACCCGTTTACTATTGTGCATATTAAACCTCTGCAGTATTGTCTCAACATACTTCCTCTAGTTAAACCATAGCTTCCTCTTTTCCCGATCTCTTTTAATTTCCATGCCCAAAATATAGTTTGCAGCACCAAGATCTTTCATGTCGAATTTGGAGGACATTTGGGTCTTCAAATCCTGGATAATTTCGTTGTCATTTCCAACAAGCAACATATCATCCACACACAAGACCAAATAAATAATATGGTCACCAATTAATTTAAAATACACACAATGATCTGCTTTTCTTATAGTGAAGCCAAGTCCCCGTATAAATGTATCAAATTTCTGATACCACATCCTTGGTGATTGTTTTAACCTGTACAGAGACTTCTTTAACTTGCATACCAGTTCTTTAATACCCTTCATCGCAAAGCCTTTAGGCTGCTTCATGTATATCTCCTCTTCCAGATCGCTGTGAAGAAATGTTCTCTTCACATCCATCTGTTCTACCTCAAAAGCAAAAGTAGCAGCAACAAATAAAAGTAATCTAATAGAAGTTACCTTAGCAACAGGAGAAAAAATATCACCAAAATCAATTCCTGACACCTGGGAATAACCTTTTGCTACCAACCGAACTTTGTATTTCTCCACCTTTCCTTTTGCATTTGTCTTCTTCTTGAACTCCCATTTGCTGCCAATGGGTTTCCTTCCGGCCGGCAACTCCACCAGATCCCAAGCCTCATTTTTGTGCAAAGATGCCATTTCATCAACCATGGCCTCTTTCCAGAGTTTTCCATCCTCTGAATCCACTGCTTCCTTCACAGTTCTGGGATCATCATCAGTAACAAACAAAGGAAAGTTTGAACAGAAAGAAGATGGACTATACCTTTCTGGCTTTCTTCTTTCTCGAGCTGATCTTCTCACAGCTGGAGTTTGTGGCTCTTCATCTTCTGATTCCTCCTCTGCTATAGAGTCTGATTCTTCCTCCTTTTGTTCAAACTCTATCTTCACAGGTTCCTTTGGTTGGACTTCATGTTTAATAACATC
>APFE031612507.1:0-10745 GCA_000404065.3 Pinus taeda
TTTGAGGTAGGATCGAACAACACTTGGTTTCTCATAGAATAATGTATGTTTAGAGAAGGATTGCTCTTGTTTGTCTTGTTTGTCACTAGAGAGTCTTAGACTGCTAGGGCGGTTAGGTTTGTCTGCAAAAATAACTCTTTCCGCATGACAGAGCATAAAGACACATCATTCAGCATTTAAAGCAGAAACGCCTAACCGACTCAGTCTCCTCCAAAGGTCAAGAAGAGACCTGACAGCATTAAATACCATTTATTACACATTCAGAGTAGCAATAACTTTCTTATCTGATATTTTGTAAAGTTGGTGAGCATAGTTAATGTATCAAATGACTCAGCATTCAGATATTTTGTAAAACCTATTGTATATATTCCCCCTCGCACAAACTTTCAAGGGGTTGTTGTTAGTTTTGTTGTTCTCTTATGAAGAAATGAGAACTCGGCTGTAACTTGCAAAGGATGTTATAAATAAAGCTTGGAGTTTACAGGAACTGAGTCTTACTGGTGCATGTTGTGATTGGAACCATTGAATGCTACAGGATTCTAGTGCTATGGCTTGATATAATAAGTGTTTCTCTATCTCTTTTAATGTTTCTGTTATTTGTTTTAACGCATAACTCTCACATGTTGTTCTAAATCTAGGAAAGAAAGAAAAAGAATAGCTCAGGATTTGTCCATGGAGACACCTTGATCTCAATCTATCTTCACTATAAATGTTTTTCATAACTTTCAGCTGTTTAAATTGGAATTCTTAACTGCTCCAATAAGCTCTGAATATCTCACAATCACTATTTGGTAATTCATTTATGCTACTAAGCAGAGATTGTTGTTCAAATTGATATCACGCTGTTGGTAACTCCATATCTCATTGTTTCACTCACTAAATCGGAAATTATATTAACAATAGCTAGCTAGCCTTGCAGCAAAACTTTCTCCACCACAGGCACCAGAACTATCTCACTTTTCTGACTCCATATGCTCAATGGATTAGCACCTTCTGCACTCTTCATTCCCTTCTTACAACAAAATTTGACCAACCAAAGTCTTAAACAAGAAACTGAAACTTTTAACTAGCCTAAAATACTCACAAAGCATATCTGAAACTTAAAGAGAGAGCCCTCTTTGATTATAGATAGGCTAGGATCTATAATCCAAAGGTTGGTTAGTGGTTACCCCAGCCGTATTCCCTTGGGAGTCATAGGGAACAACCTGGGTGTTAATAGTTTGACCAGTGAAACTAAACTCTACGCACTACTGTGTGAGAACGACGATAGGCGTTGGCACCTCATCGACACAACACTTCCACATCACCTTCCCTACAAGGATGTGTGTTGCTACCTTCATAGTAGGGTCATAGATGTTGGAGATAACATATTGATCTGATAATCACCCTATGATTGATCTCATTTAAGAATTATTAAATGGAGGTATTAAAAACTCATGTGTTGGTGTGTTTCTAGGTTATTTAAGCAACAGATCAATCATATTGCAAATACACAGACACTAGAAAATAGAAGACAATAGAGAAACATAGTAAGAAAGTATAAGAACACAAGAAATTAATAAGGAGTTCACCCTATCCTCTAGGGCTACATCTCCGGTCCAGCTTTCAATGGTGGCCTTCTTTATTTTTGTCTTAAAGTAGATAATTACAAAGAAGGAGCTCGATATGAGTCTCCCCCTACAAGATAGCTTAGCAGGGTGGTTCTTGGATTTCCCAAGCCACTAGAGTACACAGACTCTTGGCCTTACAAGCTTTTTGACCTCTCAGTCCTACAATGGAAGGAGCCCAATGTGGTGCTTGGTCCTGACAAATCCCCTTCAGGGATGGCTCAAATTCCTCAAGCCCTCTGCTACTCAACGCTATGTTTGGTTAGCTCGGCCCTCTATCTTCTTACTGCTTTTTGCTCTCTCTCTCTACTTTCTCTATTATTCCGTGTGTGTGTGTGTTCTTTCTTCTGGTCTGTGCATGCCTTTAAAGCCACTCGAGCTCATGGTTGTTTGATTCCCGTTCCAACTCCATCAAATTTCTTGGATTTCCTTGTCTCAGTGTCATCATTAGACTCATAGGGTGCGGCCACTTGTACTCCTGCAAACTGCGCCAGCTTGCTTCGTCAGTTTAGTTCTTCAATTATGTTGTGGAATGAGTCATTTGCCACCTTGGCAGTCAAAGCGAACTTAAAATTATTTTAAATTGTGGCTTAGTCCCTCGTTACATCCGATTTTACTGTTGGGCGTGATATCAACTGTTAAATCTAAATCCCCTAGATCCAATGACATCTGCTCATTTTGCGCAGTTGACTTGCTTGACCATTAGCGGGCAATGAGTAGTAGTTTTCTCTCTCCTCTGCTTGCCATGCATTGGGCACTAAGTGGAATCACTCCATTTTCACCAAATCCACTTACCACCCAAGGATGCCCCCAATGAGTACCACTGGTTTTTAGAGTGCAGATCACACCTTAGCCTTTAGCCTTTTTCCCCATGGTTTTCCCAACTCCCATGTGAATGAGTGCTCCGGGCCCCTCCTTTTCGAGTATTTTTGCCCAGCAATGCACGATTAGTGCTAAGTCTCCATTTCTCGATTTCGGCTTCCAAGGGCCTAATTTCACCTCATGCGCAGTCTCCATGGGCCTTGGTCAGTGCGCTTTGACCAAGGTCCTTGTTGTTCCATGCTGGTTGCCAACTGCCACTGGTTTAGAGGTGTTTTTGATCGCTGCTCTCAATTCTTTGAAGTCTATCCCAACCTGGTACATCCATGGTTCTTTTGATTATTCTTTATGGATCCAATTTGAATCACGGCCTTCCCACTGAAAAGCTCTTGGACCACCCAAATTTGGTTTTTCAAGCATCGACTAAGTAAGAGTATTGTTATCTCACTTGTCCAATCTCAATCTATTTTGCACTGCTCAGCTTCGAACCTCTGAGTCCAATTCTAAGGTGCTCAACATCTACTCTACACATTATCCTCACCTTCCTATCCAAGGTAGTGTCTTCCTGTAATTCATTCAGATATCTAGGTAGCAGGTCATCAATAGAAGGCAATTGACCTTACTCTTCAGGATCCTCAATCATTGAAGGTTCAAACAATCTCAAGCAATCTACATTTACGACTGAGTAGATGTGCATGTAAGCTGGTAGATCAAGATGAAAAGAATTTTCACCGATCCTCTCAAGTATCTTGAAGGGTCCTGTTATCACTCAGGTTGTTCACCAAAACTTGTGAGAAAAGGGAATACGACCGAGGTAACCACTAACCAATCTTTTAGATGCAATTTATAGCCAACCTACATCGAGAGAGGGCTCTCTCTATATAATTTAACTTTGTTTATTTGAAGTTTTTATGCTAGTTATGATGTGCAGAGGTCTGTTTTAAATGGGTTTGGATGGTGATTTCAAACAGAGGTAGGATGCAAGTCTGAAAGAGTTGATTCCATTGGGTAATGGAGTCTATGAAGATAGAAGGTTGAGTGTGTTTCTGTGATGATGGGCAATACTACAGAGAAAGATAATTAGTTTGGAACAATATTGAAAGATAGTGATTGATGGGATGTAAGCCAGGGGGTAAAGGGCAGTCAAGAATCCTTTATCATGGTGGCAGAGGGAAGATGCTTGAATATTTTCAAGGAGCAGTGAAGAATTCCTTGACAATTTTCATAATGAAGGAATTAGTATAAACATAAGCGTTTAAGAATTTCTATTTATGTTAATTATGAAGAAAACATCAATAACAACAGGAATTGAACACAAAGTGTATTTAAATAAGTTCTGGCCTATTATTTTTCCCTGTTGTTAAGATTATGAAACATATATGAGATTTGCAAACATAGAAAACACAAAACATAGTTTAGAATAACTTATTGAGCCAAAGAAAGACACAGGAGTTCTGTAGCAGAGTCCAGAATCATCACATCCACATTCAGAAGGTCCAACAGCAATACACTTCAATGCCCTTTGTATTAATAAATATATGAGTTACAGCGCAGTTCAATAGGAGAATCACCAACCCCGAATACATTATTTGGGGGGGTATTTATACAAAAAGAGAGTTTACAAAATATCTTGAGGAGAAGATAAGGAGAAATAACTTCCTTCAGTTACTTTGTCAGAGAAATAAATGAAAAAATAAAGGTAGGAGTTATTGTGGTTGTGCTAGCTCCTTTAACTGACAAGATATTTTAGATTTTTCACCCAGGAATTTGGCTGGTAGTTATGTCTTTGATTTGCTTTCCTACGTTGTTGTCCTGATCTGTTCACCTATTGTTGATTCATCTTTAATGTGTACTGATCCTCGCTTGAGCTCCTTCCTTCACATCTGCCACATGTCTTGCTCTTTGACCAGGTGTACATAGGCGAAAAGATCCAAATTTACTTAGGAAAAACTTCCAGCATACTTTGCCACCATTGCTCTGTAGGCAACTGATGTCTTTGTAATGTTTACAAGTATTTCATCAGCATCAGTATACCTATAAAAATTAGGCTTGACTTCAAAAAGATGATTTATTTCATGTTCTATAAAAAACAAATTCTCCAATTTGTCATACAAGCTCTGTCTAGAAGGAGGTCCTGTGTCTTCTGAGCTGCTGCATGATGCAATGATCTGATTTGTTACATACATGTTCACCCAATGAGCATACTGTTGATGTGATAATAGTTTTTGATTGCTTGTTACTAAACTGGGTAGACCCTTTTGCTGCAAGTTTGTGAATTTCTCTGTGAAGGCATTAATATCCATTTTCATCTCTTGACACTTTCTTTCCAAAGTCTATATAAAATTTCTCATTGTTAGCACCTTGTTTATTGTCAAAATGGTGCCTGTCCTGTCAGTGATCTCCAAAGCTGCTAATTGTTCCTTAGCATTGGTATTCAAAAAATGGATGAGCCTATTGGCCTGCTCAGGAATATTTCCTAATGATGCCCTCTCCCTTTGCATTTTCTCTTGTGCCCTTTCTATTAATTCAATTTGTTCATATATTGTCTGAATTGATCGCCATTGGTCAGTAATGGACTGGCCAATCTTGGTCAACAAAATCATTTTAATGTCTGCCAGAGGTTTATGCAAGGTGAGATCCTTTTCTAGTGATTTCACCTTGTTCTCCAGGGCCATCACCTCTCTGGTCTTCTCTGCCACTGTTATTTTTGATTTGTCATAGCTCACTTCTAGCTTGGATAGTTTTTCTTTTGTCTCTTTGAGCTCTGACATTTGAGCTTCTAGCTCTTTTACTGCCTTCATCATTTCTTCCATCCTCATGCTGATCTCAGGCTCTATTGTTGTTGCTATTGTAGCATCTATAGTTGTTGTACCTGTTGTTGATGCTCGCTCAGTGGGAGGGTTTGCTGTTGTGTCTGTGGGGGGAGCAGAGGCAATTGTTGGAGATGTTTCGGGTGGCTGGGAGGTCGACTCTCCCTGCTTAGTTTGCAATGATTTCTGTAACTCTTGCTATGTCTGCATTAGTCTTTGGTTCATTCTCATCAATAAATCCATGACATCCTCTTCTGCTTTTTCTTGTGCTAGTTCTATTGTTTGGGGATGCATGGTGACAGGTAGCTCCAATTTCTTTCTAAGGGAAGCAATATCTTCCTCCTTCTTTTTGATGAATGCTTTGATGACCTTGGCATCCTTGGGATCATGTCCCAACTCAACAATTATTTCTTCTAAAGTCTTTATTCGGTTGTCTTTGGCTAGAGAAGAGATATTCTCCAAATCCAATTGAGCAGATGTGTTACTCAATGACTCTATTAATTGGTGGGCCAGCATTGCCTTGTCTACCAGTGTAGCATAGACCATTTCACCTGTTTTTTTGTGCAATTCTATTTGGTACATTGGGTGTATGTCTTTGACAAGGACCTCTAGATTGTTCCTTATGTAATCAGCTACAGAATGTGGCTGTTGAACGTTGGGCTTGAAATGACATAAAATCATTTTATCCTCCTTGATGTCATAGGTTGCCATTAGTCTATGCTATTTGGAGGGTTTCATCTTAAGAAATTGATCATATAACTAAATTCTTAGTGACTCATTTTGAGCCTTAATCTCCATGAATGACTGTTTGTTGTTTGATGCTTTCCTGGCTTCTGACCTTGAGGAGGAGACTTCCATTCCATGCTGCCTCTCCCTTTCTTGTCTATGAGAGCTAGAAGAAGTCTGTTGCCTGATGGCCCTCTCTCCTCTTGTGCTTTCAGTGATGTCTTCCACAGTGTCCTCTTCAGGAGGATCTACCGTTTGCCTCTTGGCCTCTTGCTGCCATGTTGACCCACTTGCAGGTGTGGTCTCTTCTCGGTCCCTTTTCTGACTTCTCTGCTCAGGAAGAGGAGTCTGTAGTGCTGGTACCTTTGGTGCTTGTGTCTGTAGTGAAGGGCCTTGCCCTTGACTGTGTTCCTTTGAGGTAGTAGGTTGTTCCTCCATGGTTTCTTGTTCTGCAACTATCAACTCCTTGCCCTTTGTTGTCCCTGTTGTTGGTGTAGTCCTTTCCTGGGCAACCTTTTGTGCAGTTGTGGAAGATGATGAGTTTTCCCTGGTTTGTTGTGGCTTTTTGAAAGAAACCTACTGAAAAGAATCCAAGTCAAGAGTTTTGTCCAAATATTTCATGGTTTGTTCCATTTTTTCTACCTCAGTTAACTCTTCAACTAGTGTGCCCACCAACCACTCATCTTGGTTGGCATACTTTTCTATGTCAAGGATGTTGTAGTGTTCATAAGGTGCCAACCTATATTTTACCCTTCTTGCATTGATAAAGTCATATGGGTCGTAGGGCACCCACCAAAAACTTCCCTTGAGTCTGAATGTTTGACCCAATAGTTCATTAGCATCCTTCCATCTCTCTTTCTTATTGATAACTAAGGGGCCTAACTGGTCTCTAAGTTTCAATTGGGCCTTTTTCTTTGTGCTATGGAAGCGACTCATATCTGAATTGATGAATTGCCTGAAATATTCCAGGGCAAATAGTCTCATTGGCACATATCTGGGCAGCCTGTAAGGGCATAGCTCACAACCATATATCCTCAGAATAGTGTGATTCTAGTAAAAGTACCAGTGACCTATTTTATAGTTTTTGGAGAGCTATAGTATTTTTTGCATATCATGTGTCAGTCTCGGAGGAGGAGTTCTTATCGACAGAGAAGTGACTGGGTATACAAATAAATCAACAAACTCACAATAAGAGTAGGGAGAGCTGCGAACATCATGAAAGATTGGGGTCCAAAAAATCACAGACCTCCTTTCCCCTTTATGGTCCAAGTTTCTAATGGGGAATTGGAAGATATCTAGCTGGTAGTATAAAAATAGATGATAGATATAGGAAGAATATTTGAAGATTCCCTCCCTATCTAGCCTCAACAATTGGTCATGTATCTTGTTGGCAATAAAATTGGCATAGCTGTATTTGACAGCAGGGGGCTGCCCCGGGTTAAAGATAGAAATCATAACCAGTATGGTTTCATCAATATGCTCACTTGTCTTGAACCCCAATACAAAAGATATCATATCAACCACTAATCTACCCATTTCAGTGAAGCAAGCATAGTGAAAAGGAGGTGGCTCCTTAGGCTGGCTATCTGCTCTCATGAACACTTGCAATTTTGCTTATCTCTAAGCTGGAGAGTTTGGGACCTTCATCCAGCAAGTACTTCATGGTAAGAGGAAACTGGAGGTGGGTTGGTTTGAAGTTCAACATCTAATTTATAGAGTCGGGAGTGATATAAAAAAGAGTAGTCCCAGATGGACTCTTAACTGCCATGTTTGTTGGCTCATAGTTCTCACAACATAGGTGAATGATCTCAGGGAATATATTCACAGAGGGGAGGTAGTATCTGGGTAGATTTGATTCCAAAATTCCATAAACCTCATCTTTATTTAAGTAACTATTTCTGAGCTCACAGACTACTTGAAGATGGTTTTGGTAGCCTACTAGGTCTTGGATTAGATAATCTCTATCATCCAAGGGAAAATGTTCCAACTCTTTGTGGGGTGCATTACGGGGAGTGATGTTTAAGGCCACTAGACCTTCCATGGCTAAACTCTGTTGCTTTTAAAATTGGAACTTTTGACTCTGTGTAGGAAAAATGGGTAGAACGATGGCTCTATGGATTTCTCCGGGATTTTCACTGTTGGAACTGGTTTGTTGACTTCAATTTAGCTCTGTGCATTGAAGTTAGCTGGAGAAACATGAGCTATGGGATTTTTTGGCACAATTGGCTACAATTGTGGGCAAAAGACAGCTGCGGGGGTTTCTTGGAGAGTTTACAGGGCTGAACGAGCTCAATTTTAGCTCACTGTCTGGATTTATGGTGAATTTGGCAGCTCAGGGGCTTATGGGGGATTTTTGGGCAGCAACACAATGTTATTCTTTTCAAATTTATAGGTTCTATGGCCAATTTTACAGAGAAAAGCAATGAAAAATAGGGTCAGGGGAAAATTGTCGTAAATACCTGTTTTTTCGGCAGAATGGCCAATTTGTAAGTGACCAGGTGAGCCAAGGGGCCGAGCTGTGTAATAAACTTGCTGGTTTCTAGACTTGAACTATTGAAAATAGTGTTTTGCACATAATTTTGGATGCACAGGTCACTTGGAGAAAACTAAGGTAAGTGGTAAAAACAAACGTTTTCACCCTTTTTACTCGAAAATTTGACTTTGGCGGGTTAGGGGCGCTTTTTTTGGATGACGTCAGCATGATGTCATTTTATCGTGTAGTGGGGTAGGGATGCTGACATGGCAGGTGACGTGGCATATGACGTGGTGGGTGACATGGCGGGTGACATCATCAGGTGATGTGGGCATGACATCAGCATGGAGGCGGGTGGGTGGTAAGTGGTATTCTCTACACCACTTTTGGGAGGAAGTGGTTTCGTGGGAGGGAGCTTCGAACACACTGGGCGCTTGACACGCATCCTCGGTACGACGGAAATACCACCCATCCCCCAGACACTATCGTTTGGAAAGTTGAGGCTTCAGAAATCGCCAACCACCGTCGGATCTGGCAGTGCGGATTGGACAGTTGGCAGGTGATGGAGGTGGTGGTAAGTTAGCAGCGGGGGACTCGCTTTAATTTTTTGCGATTTGTAATGTTTTTGATGTATTTTCAGACTTTGGAAAAGTGCGATTTTGGGGGAAAAATGCGGGTTTCAGCTATTTTATTTAGCTAGAGGCCAAACAAGTCCTGATGGGCACATGGAGGGTTTTTATTGGCCCCTGGTGGACAAATAACTCCCTAGAAAAATTTAAAATATGGCTATAGTTAGCCGAGGGTCAGGGTATTAGTTTTTTTAGGGTTTTTTGTGTTTTTATACATAGTAAGGGACGAGAATGTACATAGGAGCTATATCATAAGGTTAGTAGGTTAATATTATAATGGGGGATGGGTTTGTATGGTTTAGGCTAAGTTTTATAGAGTGAAAACTTAGGCCAAGGGGGGAATGAAAGGATGACAAGTGCTGAATTTTAGGAAACTTTGGCAAAATGGAATAAAAAAATTTTACACAAGAAATGTGGCTTGTTTTGCCTAGGTGAAAACACAGTTTCACTTAGCTTTTCCATGGGATGAAGTGGTATAAAGGTAATGTTGAAAATAATACTGAGAGGGGGGGGGTGAATCAGTATTATCTAGTTCTTTTAACAAATCTTCCTTATTTACACTTTGAATTATTTTTGCATATCAGTACCATAAAATAATGAGCAAGAAAAAATAGACAGTCACATCAAAGAACACGAGATATAAGGTGGAAACCCAATGTGGGTGAAAACCACCTGCTGCCATATGTCTCTATCTTCTTTCAAATTAGAAACTCCTTTTACAATGGTCTTGTACTGGTGCAGTCCTTTACCAATACGCAGGCCGCAACCTGCACAGAGCTACAACGATCTCTCGTTTTCCAGTCTCTCCTGGAAGGGAGCTACAACCCCCTACTTCTTTTCAAGGACCGCTTTTCATAAATTTTCAAACTGGATCCATATACATCAAATGATCATCAAGTACATGTAAATTACACAATCAGCTGTAGTAACCAGATCAACAATAACAGAACTGAACCCAGAACACCTTATCAGTAGAAAAATTCAGTCAACAGATAGTCATGAGACAGATACGCAGCTTTCCTTTCTTTGGTCTGCGTCGCTATGCACTTCACCCTCTGCTTCTCTGCGTATACCCGCAGAGTTCCTTCTGTTGCACTGCGTGACCACACACTGCTCCTTCTACTGCGCTGCGTACAGTACGCACCCAAATGCACTATCGCGCCGCGTACTACCATAGTAGGCATGCACCCAGAAAGACTATCGCGCCGCGTACGTTTACTGTGCGTACGCACCTGAACCACTGCTGCTCTGCGTACCCACGTAGTTCGCCTGTTTCTGCTCTGTGTACCCACGTAGTCACCCTTCTTCTGCTCTACGTACCCACGCAGCTCGCCTTCTTCAACTCTGCGTACCCACGCAGAGGCACCGTTAAACACCTGCGTACATCAGATTAGGGCCGAATTTGCAGATCACCAGTGTGCTACAGTTCGATGGATGCCCAGATCTGATCAAGCGCTCGAGAGATCACCCTTCACAGATTCGCTTTCCGCTTCACTTTCATATAGATCAAGCTTTTTGAAACAATAACCCAATATTTCAGATCTTAAGATATTCAACCCAAAAGCATACCCAAGCCAAATGATCTCCTTTTCTTTATATAGGGAAGCTCTTCCTCAAATCATGGATCATGGGGCTCAATAATAATAATAATATAAAACAATACCACAGGCCAAAACCATAA